>CAUYLG010036795.1:0-61095 GCA_963573385.1 Cacajao melanocephalus
AAATTACAAGTCACAGGGGCCAAGATGGCCTGGGTTTGGACTGCTTGCCTGTCACATTACGGGTTACAGAGAGCAGTTTAAACAGAAAGCCAAGGTATGGTTGAGGTATGCAGTTTTATGGGGCTTTTACCATGTCACAGTAAGAGCTACCTTTGTTTGAACAGACTATGTTAAAAATATTAGCAAGAACTCATTAGATCTCAGATAAAGGTTAATCTCAGTTCAGGATAAGAAGTTTGACGTTTTCAGTTAAAGACTACAGAAGGCTTAGCAGAAAATTGGAGATGCTAGATAGTGATCAGTAGACACACACTTTTCTACCTGAGAATGTCAATGATTGGAAATCAAGTTGATGACCTGGAAACTAAGATAGGATTAAGAAATGCCACATTCATAAGGGTTCCTAGAGGTAGAAACAAAAAAAGAAATGGGAATGTTGGGTTTTTCCTCCCTTTCAATAGATTACAAAGGTGTGGGATTTGATAACTTTGAACTCTCCTTTTCATGTGTTAATGTAGATCCCACATCTGTAAAGGTCCGTTATCCCCGGCAACCCCAGAAATAGGCAGCTTTGGAAACCAGTAACAAAACGAAGACATTTTATTTCTAATGTGCTTTCATCTGATTTTTAGGGGTAAAAGAAGGTTTAAAAAGTCACACATTTGCTTATTAGCTGTTGTGGGCAACTAGAGACTTGTGTACCTGCTGAAGAGAGCCAACAAACAGAACTCAGAATAACATTTGCCCCAAGAGTCAGGTAGTCTCTGTATAAGTCAGATTTCACTTACTGTCCCTTCTGAAGCTGAATGAAGATGGTTGAATTCGAAGATCGGATTGAACTGAAATTGTGGAAATGCTTAGATACCATAAAGGCCTTTAACCTGTTCTAATGTGGAATTTGATTTGCCTTTTTAAAAAGTACATTCAGACCTTTAACAGAATTTTTACAAAAATCTGTCTTGAATGAATTTGATAGGAAAAGTAAAAGGATTATTTCATTTGATGGTGTAATGATTAATCCCTACCACCTGGGTAAACCAAGTGAGCTTCCTACAGGAGATTGCTTCAGCAGCTTTGATTTATGTATGAATAGGGTAGACTGATGAGATATAACCTTCCAAAGGATTCGTTTATATAACAGACAAATCTGTAACAATGTAACTATTTCCTTTGAACACTTTATATTAATTATGCATGTTCAGAAAATGATTTGTCTTTGTAGAGATTATGACATGGTTTTATAAGTATCAGGTTAGACATGCCAAATCTCAATTAAAAACTGGTCATAAGTGGAAAGTTGGTTGAAGAGTTTAAAGTATAGTCACACATATGTTGTCTTCTGTGTTGTCTGTCTATGAAAACAGAAGGAATGCTGAGGGTTCACGACAAAGAGTAGGCCAAATCGGAGTTTGACCCAACCTAAAGATCAAGGACCTAGGTAACACCACCATAGTTATTAGGTAAATAGGGGTATTTCAACATGAATTTAAATAGCAGAAATATAAAAGCCATAACTTCCTCTTAGTGAACTATTTGTCACTTAACAATTCTGTTTTATAGTAATGAATATCAAATTGTACTTAGCCTGAAAAAGAAACTAGATACACTAGTCATTATTTGCCAGTTTAAGACATGTGCTAACATATGTGTATAAGAAATTCTCACAGATTTCTTGTAATTTTCATTCTAAAGATTTTTTTTTACCATCTGTCTCATGGATGAAATGGGAGAAATTCTCATTTTCTCCATTAACTCCTTCATGATGCCATCATCAAGTCTGTTCAGAAAATCAAAGTAATAGGGAAACAGCACCCAGGTTCAAATTCCCATTTTATTGTTTTCTCCATCACATTAAACATCTCCCAATGAGATATTTGTAAAGCATTATTTTAGCATTTGAAAGAGTTTTTTGATTTTATGTCCAAATATGGAACAAATCAATGGTAAAAAATTAAATTCTCCCCTTTTTTTTTTTTGAGACAGGGAGTCTTTCTCTGTCACCAGACTGGAGTGCAGTGGTGCCATCTTGGCTCACTGAAGCCTCCACCTCCCAGGTTCAAGCGGTTTTCCTGCCTCACCCTCCCACATAGCTGGGACTACAGGTGCCCACCATGCCCAGCTAATTTTTGTATTTTTAGTAGAAAGAGGGTTTCTCCATTTTGGCCAGGCTGGTCTCGAACTCCTGACCTCAGGTAATCCACCTGCCTCAGCCTCCGAAAGTGCTGGGATCATAGGCATGAGCCACCACACCTGGCCTTAAATTCCCTTACTAAATTAATGTGCCTAATGATAAATTAATCAAAGATTTTCCTTTTTTCTTTCTTTCTGAATGATATATCTGTTTATGTTATTTATACATCATGACTGAATCAACTTTCTCTGATACTTTTCTCAATGTTTTAATTTTTTAGTCATAGTATGTTATCATATCTAACTTTGAACTCTCGGAATCTCTCCCTTTTCCCCTGTCTCTTCATTTTAATCATACAAAGAGCTATTCTTCCTTCAAGCATTAAGACATGACATATCATTGATGCATTTTTTAAATTCTTACTCCTTTTGGAGACTGCTGTCACTGTAAATGCAGATTTTAGCATCCATTTGCAAATCCACGTGATTTTACTTTTATCAGCTCTATGTGCATAGTTCTTTAGAGTTGACTTTAATTGGTGATTTAATATACCAGTGCACTTATTTTAAATGTGCTCATAAAAACCTGTCTTTATCTTGAATATAGTCTGTGCTGCCTTAGTCCGCAAAGAGTTAATAAAACTAGCTTTCACTTTGCTTAGCTCCCCAAAGGTAATTTGGCACATTTCCCAGACCAAACCAGTAAGGTAAGGGTCAAGGTGCAGTGAGTGATATTAAGGAACAGAATTCAAACCTTTCCTCATGGTTTGCCCAACTTGTAGCTCTCCAGAACTCAGTGGAATCTATGGTTTATCTGAGTTTCAGAGCATAATTAACAGACTCAAGAAGGCCCTGTGAAAATTTCCTTTAATGGGGAATTGTGTTAGTGAGTACAACAGGTGAGTTTTTAAATACTTCTTGCTTTTAGTATTCATGTTTTGTTTTGTGAAACCCTTCGAAGTACAGAGCCCAGGGAGTTCCTCATAGGTTCATCGCAGCAGCTCTTTCTGTGGTTTTCACTGTAACTGAGCTTTGTTGTTAATAGCCCATTGCCTAGGATGAAAACAGGCAAGTGAGGATGGAATCATGGCTTCTGAACCCTTAACCAACCCTTTTTGACAAATGGAAAGGAACACTTTCTTATAGTAATAACCAGGACATGGAGAAAGAAAAAAGGCAAGAGTAAGTTTGAAGAGATTAGGAGCCAAGAAACAGCTATTTAGGAAACCTCTAAAGCTGACTTTAAAACAAGAAATGTCTGGAGCTATAACATTTTTTTCTTTAAGTTGGGGGAACTAATTTTTTTTTTTTTTTTTTTTTTTTGAGACGGAGTCTGACTCTGTCACCAAGCTGGAGTGCAGTGGCACAATCTCGGCTCACTGTAACCTCCACCTCCCAGGTTCAAAAGATTCTTCTGCCTCAGCCTCTCAAGTAGCTGGGACTACAGGTGCGCACCACCATGCCCAGCTAATTTTTGTATTTTTAGTAGAGACGGGATTTCACCATATTGACCAGGACAGTCTCGATCTCTTGACATCATGATCGGCCCGCCTCAGCCTCCCAAAGTGCTGGGATTATAGGCATGAGCCACCGCGCCTGCCCAGGGAAGCTGATATTTTTAAGGCATTTTATGTATATTGCTTTGAAACTAGAAATGGTTTCTATTGTTTTCCAGAAAAGAACATTTTCTCTTTCTTGAAGCATGTTGATAACTACTCAGTAATATTCAGTCTTGACACGAAGTGGTGCCTGAGTGTCTTAGAAATGTCACTTTGTTTTGTCTTTGCTAATTCATGGAGACAGAGCCCCCATGTTACCTTAATTTTATGGTGCTCTATATTATGAAAAACCAACTTTGTGTGGAACCCCTCCTTTGGGTTGATGACTGAGGGCAGCCCATCGAGAAGAGGCAGTATGCTTTACTGTGTGAGGCCTCCTTTATATATACTACTCTCTTGACTGCTAGAAGAGTGATTCCTTCCAACCTCAGCACTATCCCCAAGAGCCAGATCCCCTAACAGAACTTCCAGCTCATTGTTTATTCCTAGTATAGAGAGACCTCTGGCTCTGCCAAGTTTGAAAGGATATTTTTGAAGTTATGTATCCAGCAGACATCAAGGCTTATTTTTCTGTCCAGGCACATGCATAATTTCCATAATGAAAAATTGATGAGAGGGTGCTCCTTCGCCTTTAGATCTACTCCCTTAAATCCACAGGCAATATATGTTCTGATGGCACATGATCAAAAAAAGTACCTTTTAAAGAAACTGATAATGTCACCATGACTCACTGCCAATTGAAAATCCACAGATAACCTGTAATCATATAGAAGTTTCTTTTCCTTCCTTCTTTCTCTTTTTCATAAAGAAACCAGGAAAAAAAAGTTGATGAATGTGTGATAATCTAGGAATACTTTATAGTGGGCCCAGCAACCTTTAAAGATGCATGATTTTGAATTCATTTCATTGACCAGCCCATTGAGATTTTCTAACTAGGCCAGTTTTCTCCACCAGCAACAGAATTGGCACAGTTCAGGTAGATTGGGGAATGGGGAAGATAGGAAGAGGTAGCTATAAGCATATGAGCAGGCAATGGTAAAACAAGATTGGTCATATACTGGTATGTGGCCAGCAAGTGCTTCAGACTTATTTTAATCAATGAGATTAGACTGCAGAACTTTCTTTTCCATTTGCCTTCCCTGCGGCATGCATACAGGCAAAGGTTGATGCTTCTGTTCTCTTGGCAACAAGATCTTCCTGGCCTCAGTTGACCTACTAAAATAATGGCTTAACTTCCTTATGTAGATAGTTTAATCTCAACTTTATTCTTGATCCTGATTTAGTACACACTTTACTGTACTACACACTACCTGAACTGGAACGGGAAATGGGAAAAGAAGGCATTTCAGATCCTGTGGACCTGAACCCTTGTAATGCAACATACGGCATACACACTTTAGTGTGTACTAAATACTATATTTTTAATCAAACTATATAGTAAAAGATTTGATATTTATCATAGTAGTAGAGTACTATAATTAGTAAATATGGCAAATACTTTACTAAATACTTGAGTATATTTGTCTTTAGCCAGTTAAACATTCAGCTCCTTCTACCACCAGCATCACCACCTCCCACCTAGATTAAATGTTCCACTCCTTGACTGTTGTTCTCAAGCGCCCTTGCAGGCTACCATAACTGCCCCATCAAATTGGGTTCTCAATATGTATGAATCAAGATAAATAGAAGTATCAGCCTAGATGAAGTACTGCCTTGTGTTCAGATAAGTGTATTGGGGCTTATGACCCATTACTATGGCTATAGGACCAGTTATTTACATTTGTGCGAAGTGTATGCCTTCCATAAATCTAAACTTTTGTAGGACCTTTCAATACCAGTGTGACAAGTGGTCTGATTTGTTTCAGTCACATGACCCATGAAGTAACAGAAGATCTTTCTCCTCGGGATCCAAGAACTGTTGTTGGGAAGCAAGATGGCGGGGGCTGTACTTCAGCCACAAAAGCATTGTCCATACCTGAACTGGAAAGGGAAGTGGGAAAAGAAGACATTTCAGATCCTATGGACCCAAACCCTTGTAGTGCAACATACAGCAACTTAGGTAAGTGCAAATGTCCAATAAGTAGTATTTAAACTGCCTTTTTATGTACTAGCCAAATGTTCTGTTTTTTTGGAGAGATGGTTTTTATTGCTCTATGAAGCAGAAGTTGGACTATTGGAGTTTTAAATTTCAAGTCATATCAGAAAAAAAGTTCTGGTGTTTACTAGGCATGTATTAAACACCTGCAACCATGAGCCCTGTGCCAAGTGTTAAGGGTTGTTACACTCGGCTTTGAGGGACTCACCTCAGGGGAAAGGGGTGAACTTGTTAATGATTTCAGTGTAATACCATAAATACATGGGATATTTTTAATATTGCACAGAGGAGGGTATCAAAAGATACCTTTCTGGAGATAATTCCTGAACTGATTTAACTAGTTGACAGAGGGAAGAAAGAATATTCCAATCAGAGGCAACAGTGTGAGCAAAATCGTAGAGATGCAAAACAGCTTGGTTCATGTAGGCACCACAAACATTTAGTGTTGCTGAAATGTGAATATCATGCATTTCATGCCAATATCATGTATTTCAGGCTAAAACTTAGACTTTTTGCTGTTTGTGATAGTGAGCCATCAAAGATTTTTTGGTTTTTTTTTTTCTTTTTTTGAGACAGTTTCACTCATCCCCTAGGCTGGAGTGCAATGGCACGGTCTCAGCTCACTGCAACCTCTGCCTTCTGGGTTCAAGTGATTCTTCTGCCTCAGCCTTCTGAGTAGCTGGGATTACAGGTGCTTGCTACCATGCCCATGCTACTAAATATACAAAAAATAATTTTTGTATATTTAGTAGAGATGGGGTTTCACCATGTTGGCCAGGCTGGTGTCCAACTCCTGATCTCAGGTGATGCGCCTGCCTTGGCCTCCCAAAGTGCTAGGATTACAGGTGTGAGCCACCACACCCAGCCTGGCTTGTAAGCAGAGGAAGAACACAATTAGATTTGTTTTTTAAAATATCCACCCTGCAAGCTGCCATGTGAACATGGATTATTTGGTAGCAGGAAATTTGGTAGTTAGATACTATTGCAGGACCACACAAAGGGATGAGAAAGGGAAGCCTCAACTAAGATAGTGGGAGGGGGGACAGTGGACAGATTTGAGAGATATTTAAGAGGAAAAATACACAAGATTGGATGATGTGAAGAATCTATGATGTATCCCAGATTTCTAGTTTGGATCAAGCAGACTCAAGAAAGTAAAGATCCTTGTCATTGGAGGTATTTAGGCAGAGGCTAATGGACCATCTCTCAGAGATACTGTGAGGAGGATGCTGCCCTGCAAAGAGGGTTGAGCTAAATTACTTCAGAGGTGCCTGCCAGTGCAAAGATTCTTCAGTTCTCTGATCATCTTCACTCTTCTTCCTTGAATGCTCAGTGACTTCTTATCTGTCTCCCTTGAGTGCCACACAGTTTCCTTCCTTCTGAAAAGCAAAACCTGAGGCAAAATAAGGATTTCTCAGTGCTCTTCTTCCATGAAGTCAGTAGAGAGGTGAGTAGCCTAGACTACATGCAAAGCACGAGCAAGATTCATATGAACTACTGACCAGTCCTTAGACCCTGTTTGGAAACCAATGGCATATATCATTGAAGTATTTTTCTACCTAATTTCTCATTTCTTTTCTTCTTTGTCCTTTTGCTTTGTCAGGTTACTGTAAGGAAAAATAATTCTAACACTAGCTAGTGTGCTTGGAAATGAAGGAGTCCCTAAGAAAGCCAGAGGTTGAGGTAACACTGTGGTAGAGAATATTTAATCTCCTTTTGACAAACTGAATCATAACAACCCACATGCAGTTGAAAATATATTTTGTAAGAAAAAGACTTCCATTCTAAGTTCCGGAAGCTTTATGTGATTTGGGAATAGGGGAAACACACTATCATTTACCAAAACTACTGTCTTGGATACCGTTTTCAAGTTGGAACAGATTTTATAGTCAAACAGCTTATTGGACTTTTCCCAGTCTTTGGTATTTTGTGAGGCACATTTTAAATGAAAATTTACATGTTGTTAGAGACAGAATGCTTGTTCCTAGGTGCTGCAAGGAAAAATTAGCATTCAGAGTTTTCTCAGCAAGGCAATTTTACTTTCTGCAGAAAGGGTACTGCTTATCAGCAATCTTGCCACAAGAGTACATTGAACAAAAGAAAGGCAGGCATATTTATCCCTTATGCATTGGGTTCTTGCTGCTGTGTCTAATCTCCGTTGATTGAAGCTGGACCTCACAGTCTAAGCTAAACCTTATTGGCTAATAACTTAAAACTTTCCTGAATAGGTAAAGCAATGGAGAACAAAGGAAAAGAGGAAGTTGCTTGTGAAAGGACTTAGAAAAATAATAACATTTCCAAATAAGACAGGGGCATAGGCTGCGAGCTGGGATGTGCCTGTGAGCATGTCCAGCACAAATATCTTGGTTAAAGTACAAGGACATAGGCCAGGCACGGTGGCTTATGCCTGTAATCCCAGCACTTTGGGAGGCTGAGGTGGGTGGATCATGAGGTCAGGAGTTTAAGACCAGCTTGGCCAACATGGTGAAACCCTGTCTCTACTAAAAATACAAAAATTAGCCGGTGTGGTGGTGGGTGCCTGTACTCCCAGCTACTCACGAGTCTGAGGCAGGGGAATCACTTGAACCCAGGAGGCAGAGGTTACAGTGAGCCGAGATTGCACCATTGTACTCTGGCCTAGGCAACAGAGTGATATTCTGTCTCAAAAAAAAGTACAAGGACATAGAATGTACTACATGCCTGTGAGCATATCCAGCACAAATATCTTGGTTAAAGTACAGGACATAGAATGTACTTATTCCCTAATATCTCACAGCTACATAGGATAGGGCTTAACAAAGAGTTACTAGCAAAAAGCAAGAAGGCTTTGAAGAAAGTCTTTTAAAAGAAACTATCATTTCTAACATTTATTATTATTATTCTTTAACAAACAGGGAAACTTTGAGGAGGAACTCTTTTACTTTCCACAACTGTTTACTTACTGTATGCCCTCAGACAGCATAGTATATCAGGAATTATAATATCTTCTAGACATTCTTACTAAACCAAAATTTCTTTTATAATAGCCTCAGTAAAATATTTAATTTTTACTAATTGTACCATATTTTATGGCATCTCTAAAAATTTTTATTAGCTGACATTAGTTAAAATTATTTTATTTCTTTGTCTTCTCAGTTATGAAGACTGGTAGAAAAAAATAAAGCATTGTCTCTATGAATACTCTAAGTGCTTTACATATATCAGCTCATTTAATCCTCACAACCACTCTAAGAATTATTATCCCCATTTTTCAGATGAAGAAAGTGAGGCAGAGCACCTTGCCCAAAGTCACAGAACCAGTAGGAATTGAACCAACTGGAATTCAGTCGATCTTAGCCACTAGACTTTAATGCCCTTAATCTCTAAATTCTGATAAAATACTGAAGAGCTGCTACTGTTTTCCTTTTTTTAAAGAAGTCATCTACTTTCATACATAAAGTTAAGACTTTAAAAAAAATTGTAATTACTTTGCATTCAAAAAACTTAAAATGGTTATAGATACCCTAGCAAAAAGATAGCTTTCTCCTACCTGTTGCTTTCCTTTTAAAAGTATGTGATGCTGCCAGGCACAGTGGCTCATGTCTGTAATCCCAGCATTTTGGGAAGCCAAAGTGGACAGATCACTTGAGCTCAGGAATTCAACACTAGCCTAGGCAACATGGCAAGACCCCCATCTCTACAAAAAGTACAAAAATTAGTCAAATGTGGAGGTGTGTACCTGTGGTCCCAGCTACTTGGAAGGCTGAGTTGGGATTATCTCTTGAGCCCAGGAGGTCAAGGACACAGTGAGCTGTGATTGCACTACTGCTTTCCAGCCTGGGTGACAGAGGGAGAAACTGTCTTAAAAAAAAGAAAGGATGTGATGCCAATAAAATGTTTTCCAGTTTTCCTTAAGTGTTCAAGTGTCTATATGCTTGACTTTATAGGGTAAGATACATTATGACACATAGTTGCCTCTTTGGAAAGGTAGGTAGTAAAATTGACTCCAGTAGTTCTAAGCTAAGGGGGTTTTGTTTTGTTATTTTTCCTAATGGAACAAGTATTTTAGATGGCGTTTGAAACTTCCCTTTTTAATACTTTCAACAAGTAATTTACATGCAGCTTTAAACTGCCCCTTTGAGTCATGTTTTATGATTTAAAGGCTTGAGAACTAAAAAGTGGTGTGTTTAACAAACTAAAAGACAAGAACACCTCTTAACACAATAGCTTTAGATCCTTTTAAATATTCCCAAACCATTTCATAAAGACCACTTTCTCTTTTTTATTTTCTTTCTTTATTTCTTTTATAAGGCAAAGGTTGGATTAACAGATGTGGGAGAAATTAAGGGAGAAAAATTCAAGGTTTACCATCATTTTTACTGTGAAATTTGTTTCTGAAAATTACATTGTGACGCAGGTTTAGAAAGCAGTGTACTATAGTAGGAAAAAAGATAGATTTGAGGGGATCAGTAGGATTTAGATTTCTATCACAGCTGTGTCATTGCCCACCTGCTTGATTGTGGGCTGGCTATTTAACATCCCTGTGTTTCAGTTACCTCATCCAAAATGAGGTAATAGTGACATCTGCTTTGTAGGGCTAGTGGCAGAGAAGTACTTGGTACATAGAAGTCTTTACTAGTTGTGAATTCCTTTATTCTCCCAAAAAATAAACTCTTTTTCTCCTTTAAAAAAAACATTAAATTTTAAATTTTTTATAGAGACAGGATCTTGCACTATCACCCAGGCTAGAGTGCAGTGGCACTATCATAGCTCACTGCAGCCTCAAACTCCTGGGCTCAAACCATCCTCCCTTCCCAGCCTCCCAAGTAGCTAGGTTAACAGGCATGCACCACGTGCTCAACTAAAATTTTTAAATTTTTTTGTAGAGATAGAGTCTCCCTATGTTACCCAGGCTGTTCTCAGACTCCTGGCCTCAAGCAGTCCTCCAACCTTAGCCTCCCAAAGCACTGGGATTACAAGGGTGAGCCACTATACCTGGCTTCTTTCTCCTTTAAATAAGTTTGATATGGTAGCCAGAAAATGTAAAGTGAAAAAGATTTAAAGTATTTATTAGATGGCTTAAATGAGCAGAACAAAAAAATGTAAATCTAAAAAATTGTGGGCTTCCTACGTAACTCATGACCAAAGATGTGAAATGAAAAACAGGCTGCAGAGCCCCAAGGTAGCTAACAGGGAACAGAGGAGAGATGACAAATAGCAACATAACTGTGCAGATCCAATTCCTTAAGATCTGCCCATTATAACAAAGGGACATGGACAATTTGTTGTGTAATTCTTACAGTTGTTATATAGTCCTGAAACCCAGTTTAAAAAACAAAACAAAACTCAACTGGACTAGGCCTTGATTACCCTCCTTCAGAATCTCCCATGAGTCCTCTACCCTCACAGCAGTCTTATTGCTCCCACTGTGGTACAGCAAGCATTGTAATTGAACCATTTCCACAAAGAGCTACTGACCTACGCAACCCGAATATTTTTCTTTTTTACCTTAGACGTCTATCTCCAAGATTAATTCAGATGTCATTCTTCTTGTCCCTAAAGTAAATAATGCAAACTTTATTTTGTTCATGACTGAATTAATTATTATCCAATACAATAACCACTAGCCATATATGGCTTCTTAAATATAAATTTATAAAAACAAAAATTCAGTTCCTGAGTCTCACTAACATTTCAAGTGCCTAGTATCCACATGTAGATAGTAACTACTGCATTAGGCAGTGCAGATATAGAACATTTCCATTGCTACACAAAGTTCTATTGAACAGCACTGCTTTAAAGAATGTGTTATTTGGGTGATTAATATTGTCTTCTATGTTGCACAAAATCACATTGGTCTTTATGCAACTTGACAACTTAAGGAGGTTGCCCATCACAGAATGATGATTTTACTCTGGGTGGTGGTCATGTAAGACCACTGAATGAACTCTGATCTGTAACAGCTTGACTGACCCCAAGCTGCATTTTATAGGGTGTCTGTCACTCAAAATGATTTCCCAAAGAAGTGATAAAATTTGTTTTAATCAGACCTCGAACATTTTCCCTATGTTTCTATGTTTATCTCAAAATAGAATCACTGGTTTCTTCATGTGGCATATCTGACTGCTTTATCACTCTGCTAAAATCGGGAGCATGTAATGAAATAGCTGTCCTTCAATCACTTTGTAACCAAGTGCTCTTATATCTTACACATTCCTTTCTGGAAAGATCTATAAAATCTCCCTTGACTGATTCTTGGCTTGCTTCTCCTTCTGCATCCTAACAACCTAGTGCATTACTTAAAACACACAGTAGGTACTAAGAATGTGTTTGAGTGAACGAGCTAAAAATGACTTTTGGATTTGACTTTAGAAGATTACCAGATTAGGAAATCCGGCTCTGCTCAGGGAAGTTCATCTAGGAAAATTTCAAGTCTATGTGCTCCACTAATCAGCTGGCTTTTCTTTTTCTCATATGAGGCTTCATCCCTAGGTTTCCTAATTAAGGAATTATGTAAACCATGCTTCTGTTTCCTTTCTACAGAGCAACACAAACTGTGCAGATTTTCTCATTTTACCTACTTCAAGCATCTCCCTAAGACTATATCCTTCAAACAGTGAAAGAAAACACGTGCAAGTCTTCTGTCTCCAGAACTTTCTTTGGCATTAAATTGATTGTTAGCGTTAAATTTTAAGGGGTGGATATACTTAAAAGAATGTCATTACATAGCTGGCCTTGATGTTGTAATTATAGAATAATGTCACTATAAATGCCAGCTTTTTAAAAACAAAATTATTCTGAGGATTACATTATCATTCATTCATTTACTTAACAAATAATTATTGAGCAGACATTATTCCACACACTGCATAGTTAATGACTCTTTAACCAAAGGTTAAAGAATCACACAGTTTTAGATCATCTAGATGCTTTAAAAAAAAAACAACAACAACTGAGGTTGAGAGCTTTGAACATTTGTTTGAGCAGTTGTACTTCCTAAAATTGTAATTATTTCTATTTAAAAAGAAATCATACACTCTGTCCTGAAGTTAGCTGCATTCCCATTTAAAGATAGTTTTCCATATACTGGAATTAGTTAAAAGAGTGCAGTATTTAAATTGCATAGATAAATTACCCCCAAATAAATAATCTCTGTTTTTGGAGAGGTTTTTAGTAATGAAGACTTAAAAAATTAAGTCTGTCAGCTGCTGTACCACTAACATTCTTTAAAGTGGTCTTTGTGGGGGTGGTGGGAAAAAAAATTAAAAAATAAAGTGGTCTTTGTTTATTTGAGCCTAAACCCAAAGTGGTCTTTGGAAATCAAGTTTGTTTTCTTGTTTGGCGTAAAGCTGATGTCCCCATGTTTGCCAATTGCTGCTTATGTTTGACTGTGGTAGGCCTCAGGACAATAATAATGCCTTGGTAGATTAGGGCCCTTCACCCTAAGCTGCTGATGCCTGCTGGAGGGGATGATGCACTGAGAGCTACGTTGAACCAATGAGAGGCCCTATTCATTTGACAAGGCTGTTTCACAGTGACAGTGTGTGGCATCTATGTTTATAAACTCTAGTGCGTATTCCCTGCAATGTACTAGTGGGGGTGATGGTTTCTTATTTTGTCTTCTCCCTTCTCTTTCTCATCTGTATTACTTGTTTTGACCCCTGGGGAGAAAATTAGAGATGGAGATTAAAATTACAGTTTAAATAGGAAGATAAGCTCTATTTATTTGGGCTTTAATGCTTTCACTCAGCAAACATTTGTTGAACACCAACTATCTCCCTGGTACCAGGCTAAGTGCTGGGAATTCTAATGTATTTTGCAAGGACTTCTGATCTTTGGGAGAGATAAACATGGGGCTGTATTCTTAGGAGTGTGATAGTTGTTGTGATGCAGACAATTAAAGGTTCAAGGAAAGCATCTGCCTGGAGGAGTCTGGAAGAGGGTCACAAAAGGTATATCCTTTGCTTGTAGCAAATGGAGAGCCACTGAAGAATTTTGAATAGAGGCACAATCAGGATTTTTTAAAGATTCTAGGAGCTACCTAAGAGATGACAGGAGGCAAAGAGATCAAGTGGGTCATTGTTAAGTGCTCTGAATCCCTAACCCCCTAAGACTGCAATGATCACCAGGTCATAAGCAAACATTTGTTTGCTTTTCAGAACATGTTATTGGGCCCATCAGTCTGAAGACTTTTTTTTTTTTTTTTGAGATGAAGTCTCACTCTGTAGCCCAAGCTGGAGTGCAGTGGCATGATCTCAGCTCACTACAATATCCGCCTCACAGGTTCAAGAGATTCTGGTGCCTCAGCCTCCAAGTAGCTGGGACTATAGGTGCCCACCACCACACCCAGCTAATTTTTTTTATTTTAGTAGAGACAGATTTCACCATGTTGCCCAGGGTGATCTCGAACTTCTGAGCTCAGGCGATCTGCCCACCTCATCCTCCCAAAGTGCTGGGATTACAGCCGTGAGCCACTATGCCAGTCTGAAGACATTTTTAAGTGGGGAGAAAGTAAACAGGTAGATTATTGAAGCTCAGAAAGAGAGGAAAGTAAGTTTTGAGTGTGGTTTAGTTCAACATATTTGTCCAAAGAATTTTTTTAGCATATAGCAAGGCAAGATTTAGAACACAATCTATTTTTTTCTTTTTAGAGCACTGGTATGCCACAAAAATGTAGAGTATGTGATGTTATATCAGGCCTGCTGAAAGCTGAGCTTGGTGTCTGGTCCCAGGGGCTTGAGAGGAATGTACAGGATTAAAAGTTTAAAATAAAAACAGCTAAGATACCAAGCTTTTAAAACATTGACCCAAATGATTGGAATTCAGTTAGGAGAGCTTGTCTTTCTTGGAGGAAAAAAACTAAAAGCACAAACCAGTTTTAGACTTAGGAGAATGGCTTGACCTACTTGCATGGGCTGTGGAATGTTTGTGGTTTCATTTGGAACGCATAAGTTTCTGATTCTCATGTGGAAATCTCATTAGCTCCCAGGAGATCGTATCCTGTTATTTGGAAGGAGAAGCCACGTTACTCATCTTTATTTCCTTGCTGTCTTGGCTGTCCATTTCCATTTTGAAATGATGGCCGACTCTGTTGACTCTGTCCCTGAGTCCGGCAGCCACTTACTGTACACCTGCTGTGTGCCGCACATCACATCAGGTTCTGAGAGGATGTAAAAACACACACTTTATAAAAGGCTAAAAATGCTCTAGTAGAGCAAAAAGTGCTAAGAGAACACAGGAACAAGCAATGGCTTCCAGTTTGAGGTAGGGAAGTAGAGAGTAGGGAAGGCTTCCGTTGATAAGTGCCATTTGAACTAAGCCAAGCACAGACACCCTTGCTAAGGCAAAAATGTAAAAATAAGAACATGGAGCATATTAACAGGAAATGAGCAATTCATAGGAGGGGTTGATGCTGAGAAATAGTGGTAGATAAGACAGAGAGCCTTGACCAACTTGCTGAGGAGTTTGAACTTTATTCTGTAGCTGGCAGAAAGTCACATGATCAGCCATTCTTCACCTCCTCTGATAAGCATTAAAGAGCTGCTGCTGATGATAGACCTTCTCTCCCTTGTCAATTCTGAGGTCATAAAAGAAAAGAGGTACTTTTGGAATTCTCCATTTCTCTCATGTCTGTGATTATTTTTGTTTCTTCTAATTTGGAGAAATGGGTAGACATGGCTGCCCATACAGCCTCTTACAGGGCCCACATTGAAATAGGCAAGAATAGGTTCATGTTCTAGTTTTTTAATTATTCCATTCCACTCTCAGCTTAGATTCTTTGCTTGATCTTGGGTACACAAATGAAACACAGCCCATTCCCTCAATGAGCAAACCAGTAGGGAATTCAGAAAGGAACACAAGTCAAGAGTTGTAAGTGCTTAGAGAGAAATATTCATGGGGTCTATCTGAGGGCCCAAGAAAGAGAGGTCAATTCTGCAGAGTGGAGTAAGAAATATTTCCCAGAAGCAGACTGTTTAAAGATGAGAAGAGTGGGAAACTATTCCTGGAAGAGGATCAGCATGTGCAAAAACATAAAGCACAAAGGAAGCATAAAATCACCAAGAGTACTTGAAAAACTGCAAGCAGTTTGGTGGATCTGACTTAGAATATAAGAGGAAATGCAACAAGAGAAACAGGTATACCAGGGCTAGATCATGAAAGGCCCACTTTCTGTGCTTGAAGATTCGAACTTGATCTTTAGGACAGAATTTTTTAAAGCAGAGAAGTGTCATCATCAGCTTTGGTGTTTGAAAAACATCTCTCTAGTGACTTGTGTGGTAAGGGAGGTAAAACTGGAGACAGGGATAACAAGAAGACTATCACAGTTGTCAGGCAAGGATGATAGGGCCTGAGCTGGTGCAATTCACTGCTTCTAACCTTCTCTATGGTGCTTCATCTCTGAAAGGTCTGGGTCAGCAACTGAAAAATTAGGATTTATTTAGCATACTTCTGTGATCTTGTAAATAAACCATGGTCTGACGTCTCACATTAGCCAAGAGAAATAGGGCTGGGGCAGCTTTGGGAAGGAGGCTTCACCATCACAGGAAATGTTCAGTAAATACCAAGCCCCTACATCCCTGGTTATGGGCACAGAAGAATGAGAAGTATGACTGAAAACTGAATTGAAGGTTGTTTCTAAGAATGGATTGTAGATTTGCTTTATTGAGATATAATTTATATTCCATAAAATTCACCCTCCTAAAGTGTGCAATTCAATTAGTTTTAGTATATTCACAGAATTTTGTAAGCATCACTAATGTCTAATTTCAGAGCATTTTCATCATCCCAAACAGAAATCCATTAGGAGTCACTGTCTATTCTCTCTTTCCCCTAGCCCCTGACAACTGCTAATCTACTTTCTGTCTCTATGCCTTTATATATTTCTAGAAATACCATATACGTGGAATCATATAATATGTGATCATTTTTTACTGGCTTCTCTCACTTAGCATAATGTTTTCAAGGTTTTTCCATGTTGTAGCATACACCAGTACTTCATTCTTCTTATGCCTGAATAATAGTCAATTGTATAAGTATACCACACTTAATTTATGCGTTCATCAAGTGATGGACATCTGGTTTGTTTCTACTTTTTGGTTATTGTAAATGCTGCTGCTTATGAACATTTGTGTATAAGGTTTTGGTGGATATGTTTTCAGTTATCTTGGGTATATACACAAGAGTGAAAATGCTGGGTCAAATGGTAACCGTATGTTTAACTTTTTGAGAAACTACCAAAATATTTCCCAAGGTGGCAGCACCATTTTAGATTCCTACTAACAATGTATAAGCATTTGAATTTCTCCACATCCTCACCAATACTTGCCTGTGTGTTTTATTACAGCTAACCTAGTAGATGTGAAGTGATGTCTCAATTTGCATTTTCTTAATGAGTGATGATACTGAAAGTCTTTCTACATGCTTACTGACCATTTATGTATTTTCTTTGAAGAAATAGCTATGCAAATCTTTTACTCATTTTTACTTGGGTTATTTATCTTTTTCAAAAGAGTTCTTTATATATTCTGAATGTAAGTCTCTTATCAGATACGTAATTTGAACATATTTTCTCCCATTCTTTGAGTTGTCTTTTTACTTTCTTGAAGATGTCCTTTGAAGCATAAAAGTTTACAATTTTTATTGGCTTCCAATCTATTTTTTTCTTCTGTTACTTATGCTTTAGGTATTTTTTTTTTTTTTTGATACGGAGTTTCGCTCTTGTTACCCAGGCTGGAGTGCAATGGTGCGATCTCAGCTCACCGCAACCTCTGCCTCCTGGGTGCAAGCAATTCTCCTGCCTCAGCCTCCCGAGTAGCTGGGACTACAGGCATGCGCCACCATGCCCAACTAATTTTTGTATTGTTAGTAGAGACGGGATTTCAGCATGTTGATCAGGATGGTCTCGATCTCTTGACCTCGTGATCCACCTGCCTCGGCCTCCCAAAGTGCTGGGATTATAGGCGTGAGCCACCGCCCCTGGCCTACTTTAGGTATTATCTAAGAAACCATTCCCTAACACTAGGTTGCAAAGATTTATTCCTACTTTTTTGTGTATACTGTGAGGTAGGGATTCAATATCATTATTTTGCTTGAGACTGTTCTTTGTTGAATTGTTTTGGCAATTTTGTCAAAAATCTTGTCAAAAATCAATTGGCCTTAAATATAAGAGTTCACATCTGCACTCTAAAATATATTTCATTCATTTATATTCCTATTCTTACGCCAGTACCACATACTCTTGAGTACTATAATTTTATAATAAGTTGAAATCAGAAAGTATAACTTTTCCAACTTTGTTCTTTTTTTAAGACTTTGACTACTCCAGGTTTCTTGTATTTCCATATGAATTTTAGGATCAGCCTACCAATTTCTGTGAGAAGGCTAGCTGGAATTTTGATAGGAATTACATTAAATCTGTAGATCAATTTAGGGAATCTTTGAATTTGATTATTAGTTTCTTTTAGCAGTGTTTTGTAGTTTTCAAAGTATAAGTCTTACACCGGTTTTGTTAGGTTTATTTCTGGTTACTTTATCCTTTTTGATGGCGTTGTAAATAGAATTGTCCTCCTAATTTTATTTTGGATTATTCATTGATAATGTATAGAAATGAATTTATTTTCATATATTGATCTTGTATCCTGTAACCTTGCTGAACTGGCATATTCATTATAATAGTTTTTTTGTGTGTGTATTCCCTAGGCTTCTCAATATATAGGATTATATTATCTGTGAATGATAAGATCGTTTTACTTTCCTCTGTCCAATCTGGATGTCTTTTTTTTTTTTTTTTTTTTTTCCCCGAGACAGAGTCTCCCTCTGTAGTCCAGGCTGCAGTGCAGTGCAGTGGTGTGATCTTGGCTCACTGCAACCTCCATCTCCCAGGTCCCAGTTCAAGCAGTTCTCCTGCCTCAGCCTCCCAGGTAGCTGGGATTACAGTCATGCACCACCATGCCCAGCTAATTTTTATATACTTAGTAGAGACAGGGTTTCACCATGTTGGCCAAGCTGGTCTTAAACTCCTGACCTCATGATCCACCCACCTCAGCCTCCCAAAGTGCTGGGATTACAGGCATGAGCCACTGTGCCCAGCCTCCAATCTGATGTCTTTATCTCTTTTTCTTTCCTAATATCCCTGACTAGACCCTCCTTTATAATGTAGAATAGAAATGGGCCAGGTGCAGTGACTCACACCTGTAATTCCAGCACTTTGGGAGGCCGAGGCAGGCAGATCACTTGAGCTCAGGAGTCTGAGACCAGCCTGGGCAACATAGCGAAACCCTGTCTCTTTGAAAAATACAAAAAATTAGCCAGGCATGGTGGTACATGCCTGTAGTCTCAGCTACTTGGGGGACTGAGGTGGGAGGATCACTTGAGCCTGGGAGGTCGAGGCTCTAGTGAGCCATGATTGTGTCACTGCACTCCAGCCTGGGTAACAAAGCAAGACTCTGTCTCAAAAAAAGAAAAGAAAAGAAATTTAAAAAGAAATGGCAAGTACGCAAATTCTTATCTTGTTCCTGATATTATGAGGGAAACATCTAGTCTTTTATCATTAAGTATGATGTTAACTCTTTTACAGAGATGCCCTTTCCTTTATCAGATTGAGGATGTTCTCTTCTGTTTCTACTTCATTGAGTGTTATTATTATGGAAAGGCGTTTGATTTTATCAAATTTTTTTTCTGCATTTATTAAGGTGATTATGTGAGCTTTTTCCCCTCTTTATTCCACTGGCATGGTATATTACATTGATTTTCAGATGTTAAACCAACCTTGCATTCCTGGAATAAATCCCACCTTGTCATGGTGTATAATCCTTTTTATATGTTGCTTGATTCAGTTTGTTAGCATATCGTGTAGATTTTCACATCTGTATTCATAAAAGACATTAGTTTCTAGTTTTATTGTGATGTCTTTGTCTAGTTTTAGTATCTAGGAAATACTGGCTCCATTGAATTCAAGTTGGGAAGCATTCCCTTCTCCTATTCAATTTTTTTGGAAAAGTTTTCAAAGGCTTGTAATTAATACCTCTTTAAACATTTGGTAGAATTCATCAGTGAAGAAAAACCTGGGTTTTTCTTTGTGTGAATTTAAAAAAATACTAATTTAATTTCTTTCCTTATTATAGATATCTATACAATTTTACTACTTTCTCTCTTTCAGTTATAAATATTTATTTCTTCATTCAAGAAATAGTTATTATTGATTCTTTCCACACCTTATTCTTTGCAAAGAGATTACAGCAATTCATATAACAAAAGCTCCAACTGTCTCAAAGCTTAGCATTCTCATATTCTTTCTCTTCTTTTACTCTCATGCTCTCTCCTCCTCCCTCCCTCTAAATATATATATAAATATATACACACTATATATATATATATATATTTGTTGTTGTTTGCTTATATTTAATATAGCTCTATTCCTTATAAAAATATTACTACATGACATTGGTGGAGAAAAGAGGTCCTTGAGTTTGCTATATATATTACTGTAGCTTATGTAAATTCTTAGATATTTTGAAGATAGTCATGTGACATATAATGATGTTTTGGTCAACATTGGGCTGCATAAACAACAGTGGTCTCATAGGATTATAATAGAGCTGAAAAATTCCTGTCACCTAGTGACATAGCCATTTTGATATCATAGCACAAGGCATTACTCACGTTTGTGGTGATACTGGCATAAACCTGCACTGCTAGTTATATAAAAGTATAGCACATACAATTATATACAGTGCATAATATTTGGTAATAAACTACTGTGTCACTGGTTTATGCATTTTCTGTCCTATTACCATAATTTTAAAGTGTACTCCTACTTATTTTTTAAAAGTTAACTCTAAAACAGTATCAGGCAGGTCCTTCAGGAGGAGGTGGAAGATCATGACATTGATATTCTTGACCCTGTGTAGGCCTCTGTCATCACTGTTACTGTCTTCACATGGTGTTTTTTCTTATAAGGACATCAGTCTTATTGGATTAGGGCCCACTCTAATGACTTCATCTTAACTTTACTACATCTACAAATACTTTATTTCCAAATAAGGTCACATTCACAGGTACCAGGAGTTAGGACTAGTAATATGTGTGTTTGTGTCTTTGTTTTTAACAAAAACATTTATAAATTTAAAAATAAAATAAACTTTGTTTAAATAGAGAAAGATTTGTAGCATAAAGACACTATATATGTATATATATATATATATATATTTTTTTTTTTTTTTTTTTTTTTTTGAGACAGAGTCTCACTTTGTCACCCAGGCTGGAGTGCAGTGGTGCAATCTCAGCTCACTGCAACCCCACCTCCCAGGTTCAAGCAATTCTCCTGCCTCAGCCTCCTGAGTAGCCAGGACTATAGACATGCACCACCATGCCTGGCTAATTTTTATATTTTTAGTAGAGACAGGGTTTCACCATGTTGGCCAGGCTGGTCTCAAACTCCTAACCTCAAGTAACCCACCCACTTTGGCTTCCCAATGTGCTGGGATTACAGGTGTGAGACACCATGCGCAGCCCAAAGAAAAAATATTTTTAAACAGTGTATAGTGTGTTTTAAGCTAAGTGTTAAAAGAATCAAAAAGTTAAACAAAATATAAGATTATAAAATTAAAAAGTTCCAGTAAGCTAAGGTTAATTTATTATTGAAGCAAAATTTTAAAATAAATTTAGTATAGCTTAAGTATGCAGTATTTATAAAGTCCACAATAGTGTATGGTAATAATATGCAAGGCCTTTATATTCACTCACCACTCACTTGGTGACTCACACAGGGCTACTTCCAGTCCTGCAGGCTCCTTTCATGGTAAGTGCCCTACACAAGTATACAATTTTTTATCTCTTATACTATAGTTTTACGTACCTTTTCTGCCTTTAGATACACAAGTAGTGTGTTAGTCCATGTTCATGCTGCTGATGAAGTCGTACCTGAGACTGGGCAATTTACAAAAGAAAGAGGTTTATTGGACTTACAGTTCCACATGGCTAGGGAGGCTTCACTGTCATGGTGAAAGGCAAGGAGGAACAAGTCACATCTTACCTGGATGGCAGCAGGCAAAGAGAGAGCTTCTGCAGGGGAAGTCCTCTTTTTAAAACTATCAGATCTTGTGAGATTCACTATCACAAGAATAGCATGGGAAAGACCTGCCCCCATGATTCAATTACCTCCCACCAGATCCCTCCCACAGCACGTGGGAATTCAAGATGAGATTTGGGTGGGGACACAGCCAAACCATATCATTCCACCCCTTGCCCCTCCCAGATCTCATGTCCTCACATTTCAAAATCTATCAGGCCTTCCCAACAGTTTCCCAGATTCTTAGCTCATTTCCACATTAACTCAAAAGTCCATAGTTCAAAGTTTCATCTGAGACAAGGCAAGTCCCTTCCACCTATGACCCTATAAAATCAAAGCAAGTTAGTTACTTCCTAGATACAATGAGGGCATAGGCATCAGGTAAATACAGCCATTCCAAATGGAAGAAATTGGCCAAAACAAAGGGGCTACAGGCCCCGTGCAAGTCCAAAATCCAGCGGGGCAATCAAATCTTAAAGTTCCAAAATGATCTCCCTTGACACCACATCTTGCATCTGGGTCACGCTGATGCAAGACGTGAGTTCCCCTGGTCTTGGGCAGTTCTACCCCTGTGGCTTTGCAGGGTATAGCCTCCCTCCCAGCTGCTTTGAGGGGCTGACATTGAGTGTCTGTGGCTTTTCCACAGGCACAGCGCAAGCTGTCAGTGGATCTATCATTCTGGGGCCTGGAGGGTGGTAGCCCTCTTCTCACAACTCCACTGGGCAGTGCCCCAGTAGGGATTCTGTGTGGGGGCTCGGACCCCACATATCCCTTTCACACTGCCCTAGCAGAGGTTCTCCATGAGGGCCCGACCCCCACAGCCAACTTCTGCCTTGGCATCCAGGGGTTTTTTACATCCTCTGAAACCTAGGTAGAGGTTCCCAAACCACAATTCTTGACTTCTGTGCACCCACAGGCTCAACACCACATGGAAGCTGCCAAGCTTTGGGGCTGGCACCCTCTGAAGCCACAGTGCAAGTTCTACATTGGCCCCTTTCAGCCATGGCTAGCATGGCTAAGACACAGGGCATCAAGTCTCTAGGCTACACACAGCAGGGGGACCCTGGACCTGGCCCATGAAACCACATTTTCCTCCTAGGCCTTCAGGCCTGTGATAGGAAGGGCTGCTCTGACATGCCCTGGAGAAATATTTCCCATTGTCTTGGAGATTAACATTCAGCTCCTAATTACTTATGCAAATTTCAGCAACCAGCTTGAATTTCTCCTCAGAAAATGGTATTTTCTTTTCTATTGCATTGTCAGGCTGCAAATTTTTTTTTTCTTTTTTTTTTTTTTTTTGTTAGAAAGCCTTGCTCTGTCACCCAGGCTAGAGTACAGTGGTGTGATATCTCAGCTCACTGCAACCTCTGCCTCCCAGGTTCAAGTGATCCTCCTGCCTCACCTTCCTGAGTAGCTGGGCCTACAGGCATCTACCACCACGCCCAGCTAATTTTTGTATTTTTAGTAGAGACAGGGTTTCACCATGTTGGCCAGGCTGGTCTCAAACTCCTGACCTCAAGTGATCCACCTGCCCCAGCCTCTCAAAGTACTCGGATTACAGGCGTGAGCCACCACACCCAGCTAAATTTTCTGAACTTTTATGCTCTGCTTCCCTTATAAAACTGAATGCCTTTAACAGCACCTAGGTCACCTCTTGAATGCTTTGCTGCTTAGAAATTTCTTCCACCAGATACCCTAAATCATCTCTCTCAAGTTCAAAGTTCCACATATCTCTAGGGCAGGGCCAAATTGCTGCCAGTCTCTTTGCTAAAACATAACAAGAGTCACATTTGCTCCAGTTCTCAACAAGTTCCTTATCTCCAAGACCACCTCAGCCTGGACGTTATTGTTCATATCACTGTCAGCACTTTTGTCAAAGCCATTCAACAAGTCTCTAGGAAGTTCCAAACTTTTCTACATTTTCCTGTCTTCTTCTGAGCCCTCCAAATTGTTCCAACCTCTGCCTGCTATCTAGTTCCAAAATTGCTTCTGCATTTTCGGGTATCTTTTCAGCAGTATCCCACTCTGCTGGTACCAATTTACTGTATTAGTCCACTTTCACACTGTTGATAAAGACATATGTGAGACTGGACAATTTACAAAAGAAAGAGGTTTATTGGACTTACAGTTCCACATGGCTGGGGAGGCCTCCAACATGTGGGAATTCAAGATGAGTTATGGGTGGGGACACAGCCAAACAATATCAAATAGTTAGCATTGTATTACAATTGCCCACAGTATTCAGTACAGTACCATTTGGTACAGGTTTTTAGCCTACAAGCAGTAGGCTATACCATATAGCCTAGGTGTGTAGTAGGCTATATCATCTAGGTTCATGTAAGTACACTCTATGATTTTTGCATAATGATGAGATTGCCTAACTCTCTCAGAACTTATCCCTATCATAAGCAATGCTTACTATTACAACCCCAGATTATATTGGTGCTTACCATTGACAGGCTACAAGGACATGATTTTAACAAAACAAACCACCACCCCTATTCATTATCATCCTCAGCACCATCCAGCCCCTTCTACTCTACATGATCATCAGTAGGAGAATGTATGAGTTTCCGAGGGCTGCTGTAAAAAAGTACCACAAATGGGTGGCTTAAAACAACACAAATGTATTCTCTCACAGTTACAGAGGCTAGGAGTCTGAAATCAAGGTGTCAGCAGGGCTGTGTTCCCTCTGAGACACTGGGTAGATTCCTTTCTTGCCTCTATCTGGCATCTTGTAGTGGCCATTAATACTTGGTATTCCTTAGTCTGCACCTGCTTCACTCCAGGCTCTGCCGTCAATGTCATGTAGTATTTTCCCTCTGTGTCCCTGTCTTCATATGGTGTTTTTATTTCTTGTAAGGCACCAGTCATATTGGATTAGGGCCCAAACTAATGACCTCATCTTAACTATTACATCTACAAAGACTTCCAACAAGGTCTCATTCACAGATACCAGGGTTAGCACTTCAGCATACCTTTCTGGGGGATATAATTTAACCCATAACGGAGCCTTATGTTCTAACTCTGAGATCTTGAGTAGAGGCCTCATTTTAATAACATGACTAATTTTTAGTAGCTTTTATGGAAGTTTCATGGTATATTTCTCTGTCTTTAAAAAATAATGTTTTCTCTCTATTATACAATAAGCCCTGCAGGTGTATTCAAACCAACATATGTTTTATCTTTTTCTAATCATAAATGCTAGAAACTAAGCAGAGATGAATGGTTCTGTAACTAGGGCTTATAAAAGATGTTGAAAGATAATATCTCTCAAGTCACAATATATATGCCCACCAAAATAAAACAGAATCACACAAGAGTTTGGGAATTATTGTTCAAAACAGCAGCTGACTGCTCACATACACTGTTCCCCTTACCACAATCACAGGAATCTTATACATAGACCAGTTTAAGCAATGTCAGAATCCATCTCTATGGTAAAATAAATAGCATGGCTTTTGAAATTGTATTCATGTGTTGGAAAATGTTATATGCATGACAAGTGCTATATACAATACAAAGTAACTTTGGAATAAAAAGAACAGAATAGTATCTTCTGAGCCCCTGTCTAATGGTCCCATTGCTAGTTTCAATTCTGTTTGAAATAATGCTCCCAAGTATTTTCTTTGTCCACAATGCTATCATCTCTGCTCTGTCACAATGCAAGTATATTTGAGTGTCTGTCATTCCTTAATATTCTGGTGTGGTAAATACAGCACTCTGAAGAGGAGGACTGGACTGGAGAATCTGGATTCCTTTTTGAAAACAAAACTTGGCCGGGCGTGATGGCTCACGCTTGTAATCCCAGCACTTTGGGAGGCCAAGGCAGGCAGATCACGAGGTTAGGAGTTCAAGACCAGCCTGACCAACATGGTGAAACCCCGTCTCTACTAGACATACAAAAATTAGTCAGGCATGGTGGTGTGTGCCTGTAATCCCAGCTACTCAGGAAACTGAGGCAGGAGAATGGCTTGAACCTGGGAGGCGGAGGTTGCGGTGAGCCGAGATCGCACCACGGCACTCCAGCCTGGGGGACAGAGGAAGACTCCGTCTCAAAAAAAAAAACAGAAAGAAAGAAAACAAAACTCATCACCCAAACTAGTGTCCTTTTCCTAGACAGGGCCAAGATATTATGCATATTTGTTGTTCTCACCAAGGCTTGGATACCTTCAATGTTTAGGTATTTGTTCTCTTTTCCCATTTTGAACTAAAGAGTTGACTTATTCTTACATTCCCGTGGCTACTTCACTCATTTCTGCTCAAATTGCAATTATAAAATGAGATTAAAATTTTACTTACTCTTTTCTTTTTCTTTCTTTAAAACAATACAGGGCAATCTAGAGCAGCCATGATACCTCCCAAGCAGCCACGACAACCCAAGGGAGCTGTGGATGATGCCATTGCCTTTGGAGGGAAAACAGACCAAGAAACATCCAGTGCTTCCCAACCTACACCACCTCCACTGCCAAAGAAGATGATCATAAGAGCCAATACAGAGCCAATCTCCAAGGACCTTCAAAAATCCATGGAAAGTAGTCTTTGTGTCATGGCTAATCCCACCTATGATATCGACCCCAACTGGGATGCCAGCAGTGCTGGTTCTTCCATCAGCTGTGAACTCAGAGGACTGGACATTGAGTCTTATGACTCCTTGGAAAGGCCTTTGCACAAGGAGAGACCTGTCCCCTCGGCAGCAAACAGCATTTCCAGCTTAACCACTCTCAGTGTTAAGGATAGATTTTCCAACAGCATGGAATCCCTATCCAGTCGGCGTGGGCCCTCTTGCAGACAGGGCCGAGGCATCCAGAAGCCACAGAGACAAGCACTTTATCGAGGACTTGAGAATAGGGAGGAAGTAGTGGGTA
The DNA here is from genome assembly GCA_963573385.1 of Cacajao melanocephalus. Lineage (NCBI taxonomy): Eukaryota > Metazoa > Chordata > Mammalia > Primates > Pitheciidae > Cacajao > Cacajao melanocephalus. Next base: position 26,701 of record CAUYLG010036795.1, read on the forward strand.
AAATCCGAAGCCTTCATACAGATGCCTTGAAGAAACTGGCTATTAAATGTGAAGACCTTTTCATGGCTGGGCAGAAAGACCAGCTCCGTTTTGGAGTGGACAGCTGGTCAGACTTCAGGCTGACCAGCGACAGACCATGTTGTGAGGCAGGCGATGCAGTTTACTATACTGCTTCATATGCAAAAGATCCACTTAATAACTATGCAGTCAAGGTAAGAGAATATTATAAATCTCATGTTAAGTCTTCACCAGTATATTGTTATTGGGATAGATTCATTCTGCTTTTCTCCTTTCTTTCCTTCATTCCTCCATTCAGCAAGTTACTGAGCAACCTCTTACCAGATACTGGATTAAGCAGGGGGCTTATTTATTATTTAGAGAAAACAGACATGTAACTTAACAGAATTACAACAGTATACTGCATGCAAAGATAGAGGTAAACAAGAATTCTTTGGGATCTTGGAGGTACCTTAACTCAAACTCTAGAAGTCAAATAAGTCTTTTTTTCTTTTAAGACAGAGTTTTGCTTTTGTTGCCCAGGCTGGAGTATGCAGTGGCACAGTCTCGGCTCACTACAACTTCTGCCTCCTAGGTTCAAGTGATTATCCTGCCTCAACCTCCCGAGTAGCTGGGATTACAAGCACCTACCATCATGCCTGGCTAATTTTTGTAGAGATAGGGTTTCACCATGTTGGTCAGGCTGATCTTGAACTCCTGACCTCAAGTAATACACCTGCCTCGGCCTCCCAAAGTGCAGGGATTAAAGGCGTGAGCCACCGCACCTGGCCAAAGAAGTCTTTTTAAAGTAGGTAACCTGGCCAGGTGTGGTGGCTCATGGCTATAATCCCAGCACTTTGAGAGGCCAAAACAGGTGGATAGCTTGAGCCCAGGAATTCAAGACCAGCCTAGGCAACATGGTAAAACCCTGTCTCTACAGAAAAAAAAAATAATAATAAAATAGAAAAAATTAGCCAAATGTGGTGGCTCATGCCTGTAGTCCCAACCACCTGGGAGGCTGCAGTAGGAGGATAACCAGAGCCCAGGAGGTCAAATTTGAAGTGAGTCATGATCAGGTCACTGCACTCCAGCCTGGGCAACAAAGTGAGACCCTGTCTCAAAAAAAATAGTAGGTAACCCTTTAGCTTTGCTCTTTGCAAAAAAAGAGCTTTGCTCTTTGCAAGGGCTGCCTATAAATATGAGATCTGTTGTGTACCTTTCACTGCATATTTCTGTCTTTTTTTTAGGCTGGAGTGCAGTGGCATGATCATAGCTCACTGCAGCCTCAGGTGTGCGCCACCACACGACTGATTTTGGTTTTTGGTAGAGATGGTGGTCTCACTATGTTGCCCAGACTGGTCTCAAACTCCTGGGTTCAAGCAGTCCTCCCGCCTTGGCCTCCCAAAGTGCTGGGATTATAGGCATGAGCCACCATACCTGGCTTACATTTCTGACCTTAGTCTCTTACCAGCTAAGAGATGCTTGTGTAACTCCTTTGCTCCCTAGAGAAACATTTTTATAGAGGAGGATAACTAATATTTATTGATACACCTGGAACTCTATTTTTGCTATGTAATTTGATCTTCACATCAACTTTGTGAGATTAAGATCTTTTTCTCCATTTGACATGTGAGGAAAATGATGCTCCAAGACATAAGCTGACTTGGTTAGGATCACACAGCTAGCAAGTAGTAGAGCTGAGTTTTAAACAGAAATATTTTTGACTTCATAGCTACGTTTTGTCCATTTTATCACTTACCAGTTTCTTACATGTAGATTGCTTATTTCAGATAACCTGCTTCTTCAAGACAGCTAAACTCTTGACATCATTTGCTTCTTCCCTAGGTTACTTTAAGCGAGTAACAATCTTTGAGCCTCAGTTTCCTCCTCTTTCAGATGTTTACAGTGAGGGGAGGATCAAATGAGATAATGCTTGTGAAAGGTTTCTGAAAAACACAAAACTCTATGTAAACTTAAGATAATGTTCTCCATTCCCATAGTCCCTTTTTACTGATTCTATTCACTGGTTCAAAACCAATGAACATATCTAAATGACTTACATGTTAATTTGGCTTAGAAAGACCAGATGGTATCTTAGTACCTTAATGGATAAGGTAAACGATTGGCCTTACCTGCCTATCAAGACAGAATGTATGTTTGAAACAGACCTTCAGCTAGCTGCTACCCTCTGCAGTTGCAGTATCTACACCAGTTGACTGTCTGATGTCACTGGCAGAGTAACCCTGTGCTCCAGCCCACACTTTTTAAATTCAATTGAGGGATAAACTGTAAGGAGGGGATCTAGATTCAAGTTAATACATTACTATTGAGTTTTAAAAGGCATTCTGAGATTCTATATAGCACTCAAAAGCTGTTATACAAATTGGGGTTATGATGCCTTATCTATCTTGGGCCCTTATTGCTGCAAAATCACCAATGCAGGATGAGTATCTGTTTCAAAAGGGACATTGAACTATCTGTTCTTTGAAAACAATTGAGAAGTAGGGCTTGACTAACTTTATGTATTATTGCCGTGCAGTCTTGTCTCTTTCCCAAATCAATGGTCTGGTATTGATTTCTTTGCCTGTAATGATGCAAAACCAATCTCCAAAGAACAGGTGGCAAGTGATTATATACTAGGAGTTGTTGGCAGGTTTGGGAAAGGATATTTTACACTAAATGCTAAATATAAATGTCTCTTTTAAGACCCTCTGGTATTTCCAGAAGTGCGTGCCCAGTTGATTGTACAACCTTAGAGGAATAAACTACTAGGGCTCCGTGAACCCTGCCTTTGCAGAGATAAGCAAAAGAGACTAACAGTTGGCCCACACAAACAACTTCTTTCTGTTTGTCTTCTTAAAATATCCCTTCCCATACTAAGGGAATTTAGAATAGTCTAATAGGTGTAACTGTCTCTTGAAGAGACTAAAAGTTCTTTAAAATGTTGCAAACAAAAGTGAATGGTAGGCCAGGCATGGTGGCTCACGCCTGTAATCTCAGCACTTTGGGAGGCCAAGATGGACAGATCACCTGAGGTCAGGAGTTCAAGACTAGCCTGGCCAACATGGCAAAACCCCATCTCTACTAAATAAATAAATAAATAAATAACCAGTCATTGTGGCCAGCGAAAGTAATCCCAGCTACTCAGAAGGTGAGGCAGGAAAACTGCTTGAACGTGGGCGGTGGGGATTGCAGTAAGCTGAGGCACTGCACTCCAGCATGGGCAACAGAGGGGGCAACATGGGCAACATCTCAAAAAAAAAAAAAGTCAGTGGTAGAATTTAGCAATTTGAAAGCCAAAGGACACCACTCCTCCTCCTTAAACACCAAATCCACTGCAGTCATAGAGCACTAACTGTGTGTGTTATTTTAGTTGGCTCAGTTTACATGACAACACACCATATTCTGTATGGCTTAAACAACAGAAATTTATTTTCTCCCATTTCTGGAAGCTAAAAAATTCAAGATCATGGTTCTAGCTTATTTGCTTTCTGGGGAGGGCTCTCTTCCTGGCTCACAGACAGCCACCTCTCTTTGTGTCCTCACGTGGCAAGGAGGGAGGGAGAGAGGAAGGAAGAGAGTAGGAGGGGGAGCCTATGCACTGGTATCTCTTCTTATAAGGACACCAGTTTTATTGTATCAGGGCCCCATGCTTATGACCTCATTTAACCTTAATTACCTCTTTGTAGGTACTGTCTTACTTTGGGGGTTAAGGATTCAACATATGAATTGGTGATGGGGAACATATAATTTCGCCCATAGCACTCTACCTCTAACCTACCCTGCCTCAGAATTTCATGGAAATTCATGGAAATATTTAACATGGAAATTCTCATCTAAATATCATCTAAATCAGATATGGATAAGATTCAGGGTATGATTTGTCCTGAGGCTCTCCAGCTGAGAACCTGTGAAACCGCAAGTTACATGCTTCCAAAATAAAACTGTGAACAGGCATAGGACAGACATTCCCATTCTAAGAGGAAAAATTCAGAAGGAAGGAAGGAGTGATAGATCCCAAGCAATTCCAAAACCTGGCAAGTCAAATTCTCTTAAATCTTTGGCCCAAGAATAATCCTCTTTGGTTTGATACTCTTCCCTGCAAGCCCACTGGGGTGGCAGCATCACTACCATGGCTTCACATAGTGGCCCAGTACTGAGGCACTGGTCATGGTTATCCTGGCCTACCAGATCTAAAGAAGCAGCTTCACCATTTGAAATTGAGGATGGAACAGCCTTGCCTACTGGGCCTTTGGTGGGAAAAGCAGCCCTGATGTTTCTGTATCACTTTCAGGGTCGTTCTTCCCTTACCTTGAAGAATCATACATGTGCACAGCCAAATAGCTCTCTGCGCTAGTCCTGTAGAATCCAAGTTCAGTAGCCTTCCTTCATTTTGTCCCACTTTGTCCCTTTTAATTGAAACTGGCAGTGTCTTTGCTGGTCTAATTCCATTCTTATCCCTGATTTCTGCTGAGATGACTGAATGAGTCCATAAGTCACACCCGCTTCTCTTTATCAAATAGTTGTTTAGCCACCCCCTTTGTATTCTCTTAGAACAAGCTTCCGCTTTTTTTATTTTGAGATGAAGTCTCGCTCTGTCACCCAGGCTGGAGTGCAGTGACACAATCTCAGTTCACTGCAACCTCTGCCTCCTGGATTCAAATGATTCTCCTGCCTCAGCCTCCCGAGTAGCTGGGATTACAGGCGCACAGCACCACACCCAGCTAATTTTTGTATTTTTAGTACAGACAGGGTTTCACATGTTGGCCAGGCTGGTCTCGATCTCCTGACCTCAGGTGATCCACCCGCCTCGGCCTCCCAAAGTGCTGGGATTACAGGCATGAGCCACCACACCTGGCCTCACCTTTTCCACAGTATGGATAGACTGCAAATTTTCCAAATCTTCATGTTCTTGTTTCTTTTTGCTCAACAATTCCTTTTTCAATTAGTCTCTACATAAGCAGTCGTGAGGAATGAAGCCACTCCTTCACTTTGCTTAGAAATCTCAATTTCATCTCTTGCAAGTTTTGTCTTCTACAAAACACATTCCAGCTAAGTTATTTGCCACTTTATGACAAGGATTGCCTTTCCTCCAGTTTCCAATAATGTTCCTCATTACTATCAGAGACCTCAACGGAATCGTCCCTGGCATCCATATTTCTAGCAACTGTCTGTTCATGGTTATCTGGACTTTTTCTCACATGTATCTTAAAACTCTTCTAGCCTCTACTCAGTTCCAAAGCTGCTTCTACCTTTTAAAGTATTTTTACAACAGCACCCCACTTCTCAGTGTCAAAATCTCATTCTGCTCAGGCTGCCATAACAAAATACCATAGACTAAAAAGCATAGATTTATTTTCTCACAGTTCTGGAGGCTGGAAAACCCAAGATCAAGGTTCTGGCTGACTTGGCTTCTAGCGAGGGCACTCTTCCTAGCTTACAGTTAGCCACCTTCTCACTGTGCCCCACATGACAGAGGCAGAGAGCACGCCTGCACAAGAAGCATGTGCAAGCACTCTCCAGTGTCTCTTCTTTTAAGGACACTAATCCTGTCACATCATGGCCTCACTCTTATGATCTCTTTTAACGTTAATTACCCCCTTTGTCAGCCCTGTCTCCAAAATATATAGTAACATTGAAGGCCAGGGCTTCAACATATAAAGAGGTAGGGGAGAGAGACCGTTCCGTCCGTAGCAGGTGTCATGTTTGTCTTTGTTATGAAGTAGGTGGTTTTAACTCAGGACTTTTCCTGGATTTGAATTATTCTAATCTTCATTCAACGTGATTAGCTTTATTATTTGTATTGGTCTTAAATGGAAAGGCATCACAGCACTGAATAACGAGTTTTGGAGTCAGCTGACCTGGGTCCAAGTTCTGAAGATAATCGCTGTGTATTTTTATCTGAGTCATATACCTCTCTTGGTTTTTACATCAGTATATATTAATTGCCCTACTTACCTCAGATGATTGTTATAATACATGTGTTTATGTAGTGAAACTGCTTTTATAAACTGTAAAGTACATATAAAATATACTAAAATGCATTATTGTTATGAAGAATAATGGAAAATTGCTGCTCAGCATTCTATAGATCACTCACTATTATTCTTTTTTAGCATTAGGCATTGGCTTGAGCATATTTAGATAGGTTCTGCACTTAGATATTCTTTCTCACTACGTCAAAGATGTAAACATCTTTGTTTTTCCTTAAAATTATGAGAGAAAGCTACGAACAGCTTCAAGAATTTAAGTACTTCCAAAAATTGGAAACAAACTAGGTACCTTATATTAAGAAAACAATATAACAAATTATGGCACATAAGTCCAATGGAATGTCTGTAGCTATTAAAAGTGGTAATTATGAAGACATAAAATTATGAAAAACATGTTTTAAATATCACATGAAAGTAGTAGAATACCAACAGTATGATGATAACTTGAAGAAAATTGACCTACAAAATGGTAATACTCAAATAATCCCTGTGTTAACGTGGTAACAGTTATTTTGATTACTTAAAAAATGATGTCATAATATCTTTTCAATTAAAAAACAAGAATCAGAGATTTTTGGATCATTTGACACTAAGCTTCTTGAAAACAGGTATCCTTAGTTATTCATGTCTAGAATCCCATCCTCTAGTACCAATTATAAACAGCACCTGTTTAACGCTACCTGGCTTTTGCACACTCTGATTCCTCTGTCTGGATTGCTCTTCTCCTGGGAGGCAGTATAATATAATAAAGAACTTCTGCATGTGATCTGCTGTGACCTATTTCAGAATCACCTGAGGCATCCTCATTAAAAATGTCATTTCCTTAGCCCTATTCCATACCTACAGAATCAGAATGGCTGGCAGGAAGGCCTTGGAAACTGCATTTGTAGCAAGTACCACAAGTGGTTCCTATGTACAAAATGTGAGCACTGTTAACAAAGTGGCTAAGAATTTAAGCTTTTAAGTCCAACAGACCTGGGTTAAAACCTGTGTTTTAGCTATGTAGTAGGTGTTGCCTTGGCCATTACTTGCCTTTTCTATATCCAGTGTCTTTATCTGTAAAATGGAAAAAATACTTCAGGTCTTCTTAAAACAATTGTAAAAAAATCATAGAAGTTATGTATATAGCGATATATATATTTATATAGTGATATATATATCACTATATACATAATACACACACACACACACAGTGCTGAGAGCATCACTTGGCACAAAGTTAAGCATTTAGTAAATATTAGTCATTCCTTCCTTTTCACATATCTACAAAGCTCCTATGTGTTCTCAAAGAATCCAGTTCCGAATCTTCTTCTTTAATCTTCTGAGCACATGGTGCATGCTATACCTACTGGATTTCTCAATCATTGCATTATCATGAGACAGTTGTATAATTAAATAAGAACATGCTTCCTCTCCCCACTATTATACCTGACCTTCTCCATGGTAGGGACTATGGCTTATTAATTCTTATATCCTTAGCATCTACTACAATATCATGTACACAGTGGGCATTCAATAAATATTTCTTGACCTTTCAAAAAATGTTTACTCTATAAAACATTGTGATATTTGTGGTAGTTTACAGAAATACATATGAGTAAAACGAAGACCTTGTCCTTAAGGAGCTTATATTCCATTGGGAAAGACAAAGGCATAAATAATAGCTCTTAAACAAAACAGATTATAATGAAAGTTCAGAGTGGTATGCAGAGATATAAAGATAAATGAAGATTAATGAATGAAAGAAGTTATTAACACTTACCTTGGGGCCAATTAGAGAGAGCCTTTTGTATCCACTTTGCTATTCTTTGTGGCAAATGCAATATATTGAGAGAATAGTGGAAAATTAGCTACAGAGAGATTAGAGACCAAATTTAGAGATTTGAGTGATCAGCTTAAGAGGTTAGACTTTATTTGTGTTTTGTGGGAAGCCACTAAGGATTTTTAAACAGAAATAACGTAAGATTTCGGAAGACAACTATGGTAAGAGAGGCCAGAAGGACTGGAAGCAAGGAAGCCAGTCATTATGCTATTGCAATAGTCCAGGTAAAATGAGACCCTGATATAGGGCAAATGAAAAGAAGGGGCAGATAGTGAAAGAGCTGAGGAAGGCAGTGGACCATGTCTGGTTTGAGTGTAGGATTAGGGCAGTGATGCTAAAATTTCAAGGTAGAACCACCTCCAAGAGAATGGTGATGCCCATTAGCTGCAATATGAATCAGAAAGATGAGATCTCAATGGGATATGCCCCTAGGACAGTCAAGTTGAGAGAAGCCCAGGAGCCAGGTAAAAATATGGGTTTGGTACTCAGAAGAGAGCTCAAGCCTAGAAACGTGGTCATAGACTTGATTTAGTTAAAACTGTGGGACTATATGAGATCATAATGGAAGAGTCTGCAAAGTGGGAAAAGGCCCACACATCTAAATGACCCAAAGCAGGAGCAATTGGAAAATCTGTAGCAAAAGGCAGGACCCTACAGGCCAGAGAGTCCAAGGTTGCAGAGGGCTTGAGCAGAATGAAGACTCAGAAGAAGGCAAGAATTTAGTCTCTTGTATGTCTCAAGAAAATGCAGTGTTGGTAATGATGGGGTTGAATGCCAAACACACTGAGTTAAAGTGTGAATAGGAGAAGGAAGCTGTGAAGGCAGTGTGCACAGCCTACTTTTTAAATAAGCGTTTTGATAAAAGAAGAGCCACATTGATTTCCAAGCAATATTTAACTTTCAACTCCCATTTTCCATCTCATCCATGTCTTCTTTTATCCTCTCATCACCATTTAGTGAGCCACCACCCAGCAGATTGGATTGTCTGTCTCTGTGGGCCACATATTGGCTGGCCTCCAGCCCTTAACTTAAACATTCCTGCTCTCAAAATAAAACTTAACATAAACTTAAGCCTGAACTTAGCTTTCCTGACCTCTAAATAAAAATCTACCTTGCTTTTTCCCTTTCAAAGAATCTGGGTAGGTACTAACCAAGCACATAATCCTCATATCAGGAGACTAAATCCTCATATCTAAATCCATAGTAGACTAATCCTCATATCCTCACAGTAGACTAAAGCCAATTTTACAAGGCCTTCACCATTCTACACCGTGGGAAACTAAGGCCAGAGAGAAACAATCACTTCTGCATAGGGATACCAGCTTCATGACAGGCTACCTCCTGACTCCTAGGTAGAACCTCTCCTATCATTATCATGCCTAGAGCAGTAAACTGACCTTGCTGTGTCTCAGTGTTGTCCTTTAATGGAAAAATGACAGCCTTTTGCCTAGAATCCGGATGGACAGTTGGCAAAATTATGGCTCAGTATCACTGAGATACTGTTTTTTCACGTACTCCAAGTACTACCATGTGAGACCACAGAGGAAATTTGGATGCAGTTACTTTGAAGAGGATGCTAAAAATTTCACATAAGCAAAAAGTATAAATTTCTGAGTTATTTTCCAACAGTCCCAGAATTGGGGTAGTAGGTATCTTTAAAGTAGTCCCAGTCTTTGTTCTTAAGGATGGAGCACACAAAACTCAGTAAAGATGTACACTTCCCTGTTACAACAGTGGGGCTGCTTCCTTTCTTCCAGCTATGCCAGAATCTTGTTAAAAGTAAAGTAGAGGTGAACAGTGGAGACCAGCATCTTTTACTGCATTTTTGACTCCAGAGTCTCCATTTATCTCATTGGGTGGATGCTGACAAAGCAAGATACTAAATGAAAAAGCATTACAGGAATAACTATGATTGGTAGGAATCTACAACTAGTTCAGACTATATACACAGGCAATTAATTACTGGCTTAGTGGTGAGGATAAAAGCTAGAGGGGAGACCACTTCCAATTTCATAATTCAACATAAATAATTTTAACAGTGAAACTTTACAGAAAGTGATTGATCAGCAGCCAACTGCATATACTCATGGCCATCCTAGGTTGGTGTCCATTTTGTTTCAGGCTCAGTGCATACAGAAGCACCTGAGTCTCAACTGGGAATTGATTTAGGAAGGAGAGGTTTTGGGTGTTCATGTAAACCTGGAATCACAATGAATTGTCTGCTGGGAAAAGGGAACATGGCTTTAATTAATGAGGTGAGAGGATATAGTTGAGAACCACGAGTTGGAATTCAAGTTAATTGAATCCCTAATCTGGGCCCTGAGCTGGTTATTGGACTGCTCTGTGCCTCAGTTTCTCTAGTGTGAACATCCTGGGCATCATTCTGTCAGCGTAAGTAAGTTACTGGTTCAGGAACACAAGTTATTTTCTTTGGAGACACATGCTGAGTGAGAGAGTGAAAAGATTTGATGAGTACAAGTCACAAATAAGATGATAAAATCTTACACGGTAATCTTCTTGAATTTCTCTTCTAGGATCCGTAATCAGTTTCTCGGGCATGTGAACATTTTTGCAGCATTTCAAGTTGTAAATTATCTGGCCTACCCAACAGTTCTCTTTTTTCTTTTTTTTTTTTAAATGAGATGGGGTTTCACCATGTGGGCCAGGCTGGTCTTGAACTCCTGACCTCGTGATCCACCCATCTCGGCCTCCCAAAGTGCTGGGATTACAGGCATGAGCCACTGTGCCCACCCAACAGTTCTCATAACCAGATTCCGACAACGAGTCCTGAGTACTTTGGGCCCACACAGCATTTTATATATTAAACACTTAATCTATTTTGAATATAGTTGTAACAGCATTGAGTGTGTGTGGATCTTAGCTCTGTAGCAGCAAGTACTGCAATACTCCTCCTAGGCAGATCAAGGAATTGAGGTCAATTAGTGATCAGCCTATATTCTTAGAGTGAGTTTATACCAAATACTGGATATCAATTTAGAAGTTACAGGGTTTCATTCTACGCCCTCTTCCGTTTGCAGTTGTACTTCTGTGTAATGTGACAAAATAGCACAGATGGTATAATGTGTGTGATCTTTAATGTTTCTCATTTTTGTCTCTCCACAATTCGTTCCCTATAACATCCATCTCACTTAAAGTTCACTGAGGCACTATAAAATGCATAGAGTGAGATGGAAATGAGATTCCCTGCTGATAAACTGGAAGTAGGCTGAAGGCATACTGGGCCCATAATGGAAAAATCAGTTAATGTAGGATATTTTTGAAGAGTCTTGTATTTTGTAATTATTGCTTTATTTGGGGCAAAGGAGAGAAAATTAAATAGAATGACAAAGAGCCATGTTGTTTTGTGTAGTTTTGTGCAGTACAAAATCAGTGAGGCCCCAGGGCAGCCTGGACTCAACAGACAGCCCCACCAATCAGATTTCACTCATTTTTTTAGTCAGGTCATTCATAAACGTATATTATTCAGATTTGTCTGCCATTGCCCCCACCCCATCACCTTGCCAACTTTTATCTGCTTCATAAAAGCTGTTCATATATTCTACCTGTTCCAAGTCAATAAGCCCTATGGCAGCACTGGAGCAGCTGTTGCCTTTTCTCAGAATCTTTTACAGACATGTGGAACATGTACTATATGCCTTGCTCTGTGCTAGGCCCTAAAGATACAAGTATCTGCTTGTAAGACAAAACATGTCGGAGGAGGGAGGAAAGGGGGCAAGGGTTGAAAAACTGTTGGGTACTATGTTCAGTACCTGGGTGATGGGATCTGTTGTACCCCAAACCTCAGCATCAAGAGATGTACCCAGGTAACAAACCTGCACATGTACCCCGAATCTAAAATGAAAGTTGAAAAAAATTATTAAAAAACAAAAATTTTTTAAAGATAAAAAATATGATAACTCCAACAATAGAGATATGTGCAAGATACAGAAGTAACACAGAAAGGGGATTTAGGGTATTTAGTACTTGCTCTCTCTGACAAAAATACCTGAGAAGGGCTTTAAAAGAAGTAGGAGGCCTGGCATGTTGGCTCACGCCTGTAATCCCAGCATTTTGGGAGGCCAAGGTGAGTGGATCACAAGGTCAGGAGATCGAGACCATTCTGGCCATGGTGAAACCCTGTCTCTACTAAAATACAAAAAAAAATTAGCGGGGCGTGGTGGCGTGCGCCTGTAGTTTCAGCTACTTGGGAGGCGAAGGCAGAGGAATCGCTAGAACCCGAGAGGCAGAGGTTGCAGTGAGCTGAGATGGAGCCACTGCACTCCAGCCTGGCAAAAGAGCAAGACTCTGTTTCAAAAAAAAGAAGTAGGAATCCCTCAGGCAGATGAGGGGTAACAAGGAGCCCCAGACTGAGAGAACCCCTGGAGGGTAGAGTGGGTGGCTGGCTGCAGATAGTTCAATATAGCAAGAGCAAATGGAACAGAGGGGGAAAGTAGGACTAGAAAGGGAGGCAAGGCCAGGACTATATGCTGTGAGGATAAAGCGGAGCTGCTAGGAAGTTTAAATAAGCAGGAAATACCAGCTGCTGTTGTTTTTTAATGGCTCTGTAGCCATGTGGAAGGTGTATTTGAGGGGATCACATTAGAGGCAGGGAGACCAGCTGGAAAGCTTTTGTGGTTGTCCAAGCAAGTGATGAACGTAGCAATAGAGATGGAGAAAAGAGGACAATTTGAAAGTTATTTAGGAGAAAATCAGTAAGAGTTGGTAATTAATTAGCCATACAGAGTGAAGATACAGGAGAAATCCAAAGTGAATTTGGTTTCTCATCCAGATAACAAAGCCATTCATCAAGAGAGGGAGTACTGGGAGAGCAGTGAGTTTGGTGGGAAGAAGACTTCAGGTTTGGTTATGTTGAGTTTAAGAAATCTATGGGTTGGGATATATATGGGAAGAAATCAAGTAGGTCATTGTATAGATGAGTCTAAAGCCCAAAGACAAGTGTGCGTTACAAATGTAGATATGGAAGTCAGTATTGTATATGAGATGGTTGAAGCCATGGGCAAGTTTGCCAAACAGAGTGTGTCAATGAAAAACTAGGATAGAGAGCAGACCCTCCAAACACCAGCACTTCAAGGAACCTTTGGGAAAAAAGGGTCAAGTGAAGAAGAATGGGTAACACCATGCCATTCAACAACAGATTAATTCCATAGTCATATCAACCAGTTTTGCAAAGGTCCACCTTTCCTGCATCCCTCTGACTTAGTTGCCTTAAACAGAATATCTGTTGTAGAGAGAGCAGCAAGAGGTATGTCCTCTTCACAGGCCCCAGGCTTTGTGGGCGTTCTGAAAGGTTCAGTGGTGTTAGAAAGCACTACCTTCTCCCCAGCTGCTTTTAATGGGACTTTACAGTCAAAGCCCCTGACGGTCTACTTTTTAGAAGTTAGCTATCTAGGTTGCAGTTATTACAAACATAAATGCTTTTTAATGACAAATTTGCCTCAGAGGTATGCAGAGCGGTTGTCATGAGCAACATGGAAAACGAGCCCCTGAACTGAAATGAATATTTGGAATTAAACTTTTCAGGTTATGCATGATGAACCATTTCAAGCCCTGTTTCCTTGCTAAGATTGTAAATGTTGGGTTCTTTGACCCGAGTCTGAGAAGGGCTCAAGAGAGGGTAATTTGGCTTTGATTCTGGAAGACAATATGTTGTTTCCTCTCTCCCCCAGCTTCCCAACAGATGATTTATCAGTGGTTAAAGGGTCCCCACCCCTGTATTTGGGAATCTGGTCAGAATGCTTTAGGATGCTGTGTCTTACAGATGGGAAGTGCTGAGGACCCATGAGATAGTTGTTTGAAAGCTCAGTTGGTAATGAATATAATGTATTAATATTTTTCCTTTTCCTCCTCTGTCCTCACTGATCTTTATTAAGCCAGACAAGCACCCAGCTTCCCTTTAAGCCTCTGTTTTTGCAAAAGTACATTATTCATGTTGGTGCATATGTATATACCAGCTGGCTGGCTGTCCCTTTTGATGTCCCTATGACTCCTTTGGAGAAGAGCTCAACCAGGGATTTCCTGTGAGTTTGCAAGTGGGCGAGGGTCACTGTGCCCAGGATGGGCTTCTCTTCCTGCCTGTGATCTTCACATGAGGAGTTCCCGTGGCATGCATTTGGCATTGTCACCATCACAGAAGCAAAAACTTATCCAGAAGGAGGCCCTGTGGTGTATTTTTCAAGAAGATTCAACCTTGCAGCAGCCTGGTTTTGTTCTCCTGCTGCATAGTTTAGAAGTAAATGACTCCTGGATGTTGATATTGCAGCTCCCTCTAGTGTCACTGTGGCTCTGACTCTCGTAGCATTTTTCTTCCCTTTCAGAACATGTAGACAGCACAGACTCTGCCAAATTCACAGCATTTTAAGTAGATTTTCCCAAACATAGACAAGAAAAACATGAGGTGATTTTTCTCCTAGTAGAAAAGGGAATGTTAAATGAAGATGTGGGGACATTCCAACTCTAGTTTATTTTTATTCCTATTTTCAAATTTTGGGGGTCCTAGGAGGAGTCCAGAAGTAATCATTTATAGTTAAAGAGTAGCTGGCATGAACAAGTAGAATCTTTCTTGAGATTCCTCCTGTTCATGCCAGCTTCTCTTTATAAAGAAGGAATGTGAATTCTTTTCAGGAAAGATTAATGAGAGCCAAGAAAAAGTTACTTTGATCCCTGGTAGAGAAAATACTGGGTAAGGGGAGAAGGAAGAGATTTGGCAGGAAAAATCCTATCCATTTGTTCTGAAAAAAATTGACTTGTTTTCTGAAATAACTTTTGAACTAGAAATTTATTATCTGAAGTCAGGTCATTTTGAGTTTTTTTTTTTTTTTAACTAAAGAAGTTATTAATATTTGAAAAATGGCTACAATGTGGTACCTAGAATAATATAATACTCCTACCTAAATTAACATCATTGCAGGTTCCATAATAAAGATTTATGAGATACCCATCAAGCAAAATCCTATTATGGAAATCTCCATAGGTCTGTGTTTGGGTTGCAACTGTTTTCAGGGTTATGAACCAACTAAAATCACTCTTTTTTTCCTCTTTACCCTCTAGTCTTCTCCCTTTTGCCTTTGCCCTTAAAACTAGAGTGACTCATTATTCTTCTACCTGTCTATGTATTATAAAATGAAGAGATAAGGAAGTGCTGCCCACTCAGGTTGGCTATCTAGGGAGACCATTTTCCTTTACAGCATCTAAAATGGCAGAACAATTTATCATTTCTTCTTCGTAAATCATTTTGATCCTTTATCTCAAGCAGATCTGTGAAGCTAAACATAAATTCTTATTGTAGTATCCACATTCTTATCTACTCACAAAGCTCTGGAGGACCTTATAAAAATGTATGTGTGTGTGTGAATGTCTAGATATAATTAGAATATAACAATTGAAATACTAGTCACAATTAGAATACCTTCTCTGCTTCTAATGTTAAGCTACAAGGTGACAAATTTTTTTCAGCCTGACCTGACATAGTTAAAACTAGACTTGGCAAAACAATTCTCTCTCATACCTTTAGATTGCCCTATCTTGGATTCTAACATACTGCTGGTGTTAACTTGTCTGTCAGTGATGACCCTGGCTTGAAGGTGTTGAATGTTAGCAGTTTCTTTCTGCCTGTCCTCTATCAGAGAGCCTCACTGCTGTGGCAGGTGGCTCTCAGGACTCAAAATAAAGAGGTGTTTTCTGTTTTGTTCATTGTTCAAAAAAATTAGGATTCTCTTAAGATTGTATTCGTTTAACAGTTGCAAGTTGTTAACTGCTTTAGTCATTATCAGTGTTACATTTGTACAACTTTGTAGTTTACAGATGTACTCTATATACTTGATCCCAATTAATCCTCACAACTGCCCTGTGAAGTAGATTTCAGTGTTCTTTATATTGTCTCCTTTAATAGTGAGACTGAGACCCAGAGAAATTGGTGAAATGCCCAAGGTTATACAGCTAGTGGCAAAGCTAATTCCCAGGCTTCCCAAGCCCTTGGAGAGTGTCCTTTTTACAATGTAACAGCTAGAGTTTAACCATCCAATCCGATTCAGCTAAATTTAGTGGTATTTGATAGAATTTTCAAAAACTAAAGAGTTGAGACCCTTGAGCTTTCATTCCAGAAGACAATGTAATATTGAGCAAATTTAGCTGGCAGTGGGGTTAATGGTGCCATGTGCTGGATCCAACTCCTGTACAACTGAACAATGACTAGTAAATAATTTTTAA
This sequence comes from Cacajao melanocephalus, assembly GCA_963573385.1. Taxonomy (NCBI): domain Eukaryota; kingdom Metazoa; phylum Chordata; class Mammalia; order Primates; family Pitheciidae; genus Cacajao; species Cacajao melanocephalus. Next base: position 42,739 of record CAUYLG010036795.1, read on the forward strand.
ATATTTAGTGACACTTAAGTGTGAAATATTGTCAACAGTGCAGTTACAGAATAACAAATATTATGATTGATGAGCATATAGGATTATGTATTATACTATATACACTAAGACTTCAAGGGCTTTCCAGAGATAATATTTCCTGAAAGATATATGTTTGAACTTGAACACAGCCTGGGAACATCTGTTCAAGACAGAAGTTTGCCTAAAAAAGAAATACTTAGTATATCCTCAAACTGAATTAGGTAGATAGTAGAAGACTTGAAGGAACTTGTGCCCAGGGAGGGAGGGAGGGAGAGAGATTATCATGGCACTGGTCACCGATAGCAGGCCTCTTTAACAGTAGTAAATATGGTAAACGAGAATAAAAGAGAGAGTTGCTTTTCTCCCTTGAGACTCCCTTGCCTTTGATCTTTTTTTTTTTTTTAAATATCTATTTGAATGGAAATCAGAAAGTGCTGCTTCTCAGAACTGGGGACCCATCTGAATTCTCTCCTAAGAATGTATACGTTTTTCTTTTTAAATAAAAATGACTAGAAATTGCTTTTTTAAAATTTGCTTTTCTGTATTATTGTAATAAACAGGCAGTGCAAGCACTACAAAGAGTGCATGTTGCTGGGAGCCTTTGATATTTGTGATACATGGCAGTGTGCCCCTGCTGAGGAGGGAGAGCAGAGAATGACCCTCCGCAGACTCAAGATCCATGAACTAGTATTAGAGACTGAGTCTTCCACTGTCAGCCTCTCTAGAGCATGAGGGTAACCCGTTTGGGGGTGGTTTTACTAACTTTTTGCTTTGATACCCCTTTAAGAGTAGAAATACAATTGTTGTCACAGTATGCAGAACTCTTGCCTAACTTTTTTTTTATCAAAAAATTCCTCCTGAACCCATAACCACTTAATAAAGTTCTTTATGAAAGGTCTTATTGCCTCAATAGTGGATATTAAATGAGGCCTCTTAAGAGAAAGCATAGAACTCAGAAAAGCGCCACCAAATGTTGGTGTTGTTCTGACTAGGTCAAACCAGTGACTCTCTCAACCCTACCAGTGAACCATGAGTGCCAGTGTTGTGACCATCAGAATGACATTCATTGAAAAGTTACGAAAACCCACAGTTTACCTGGCCAATGTTATATCACACTCCTAACCTGTGAGATGTTGACACAAAGGGTGATGGGTGATGAAATAAGGTATTCTGGTCTACATTAGGAGTCCATTGGCCTGCTGTATAAGTCTGGGATACAGACCTCTACAGAAGTAAGTGAAAAATCATTTTATTGTTGTTGTTCTGATGAGCTGCAAGGTTGTAGTGTAAACAGCAAGCTTTGGCATTAAACAGACTTGGGTTTGCAAACAGATAACCCTGGGCTTTTTTTCTTTTTTTAATCTTAGATCCTCAATCTACTTTGAAAGGTTAATGTGAGGACTAGAAATGGTACACATAAAGTGCTCACCACGGCCTGGCATGTAGACAACCATGAAAAATGGTTACCACCATTATTACTGTCACTTAACATGGGGCAACCCTGGCTAACAACTTTGCTATATGATCATTTGTCCCTAACCAGTCACCTTCCAGTAATCCTCCCTGATACATCATAAACCTGGTTATGAGAATGTGAGTTTTACATTGTTTTATTATCTTTCAGATCTGTAAGAGCAAGGCTAAAGAATCTCAGCAGTATTATCACAGCTTGGCTGTCCGACAGAGTCTGGCTGTCCATTTTAACATTCAGCAGGACTGTGGTCATTTCCTTGCTGAAGTCCCTAACCGTCTGCTTCCCTGGGAGGATCCTGATGACCCTGAAAAGGAAGAGGGTGACATGGAAGAGACTGAAGAAGACACCAAAGGAGAAACGGATGGGAAAAACCCAAAGCCCTGTTCTGAGGCAGCAGCATCCCAGAAAGAGAGCCCGGGAGTCGTGAGCAAAAAGCAGAGGAGCCATGTTGTGGTCATCACCAGGGAGGTTCCATGTCTCACTGTGGCTGATTTTGTGCGAGATTCACTGGCCCAGCATGGGAAAAGCCCTGATTTGTATGAGAGGCAGGTGTGTCTGCTGCTCTTACAGCTATGCTCTGGTCTTGAGCACCTCAAACCCTACCACGTCACTCACTGCGATCTACGCCTAGAGAACCTGCTACTTGTCCACTACCAGCCTGGGGGCACTGCCCAAGGCTTTGGGCCTGCAGAGGCCAGCCCCACCTCATCTTATCCCACTAGGCTTATAGTGAGCAACTTCTCTCAGGCCAAGCAGAAGAGCCATCTGATGGACCCCGAGATCCTCCGGGACCAGTCTCGCCTTGCCCCAGAGATTATAACGGCTACCCAGTATAAAAAGTGTGATGAGTTCCAGACAGGCATCCTCATCTATGAGATGCTACACCTACCCAACCCCTTCGATGAGAACCCAGAGCTGAAGGAGAGGGAATACACACGAGCAGACCTGCCTCGCATCCCACTCCGCTCCCCCTACTCCCGGGGTCTGCAGCAGCTGTCCAGCTGCCTCCTGAATCCCAACCCTTCTGAGCGGATCCTCATTTCAGATGCCAAAGGCATCCTCCAGTGTCTGCTCTGGGGCCCCCGCGAAGATCTCTTCCAGACTTTCACCACCTGCCCTAGCCTAGTGCAGAGAAACACGCTGCTCCAAAACTGGCTAGACATCAAGCGAACACTGCTCATGATCAAGTTTGCTGAGAAGTCCCTGGACAGGGAAGGTGGGGTCAGCCTTGAGGACTGGCTTTGTGCTCAGTATTTGGCTTTTGCCACCACAGACTCCCTCAATTGTATTGTGAAAATTCTGCAGCACCGTTAATGTGTACCTGGATGCTGCTTTTACCACATCTTCACCTTCTTCCTGTCACCCACGCACTTCCCCTTCCTAGTGCTCACTCCAAATTCAAGGAAAGAAGAAAGACAAACCTCTTTCCCTGTCCATGAACAAGCGGGTCCATTCAGAAAGGTTATCCACTGCCCCAAATCAAGTGAGAAGCTGAGTCTGTCTTAACTTTACGGAAATTCAGCTGCACAAACTTGTGGTTGCCTTCCCTTGAAACACCTTCCATCCTAATAGTCCCATAAATGCAGGTAAAAATGAAGATCCATATTCTTGAACAGTTTCTTTGGTATGAACTCAGTGAGCCAGTGACCTCACTGAGTGTCCATTTCCTCCATAATTCTGGATATCACCTATCTTTTTAGCACCGAATGTTTATTCTCACTAGCTGTAGACAAATTTAACAGGTTTCTACTATGACCCAGTAGACTCTCACAACAGACTCTTCCTTTAAGGTGTCAACAACCAACTTACTAGGCAGAACTGCCATCCTTAGCATCAACCCAGTTTTGGTTACCAGGGACTATATCCTTTGATCCAGGAAAGAGTAGAAAGAAAAGGAGAGATCTCACCCTTGGGTCATAGACCCATTTTCATTACCATTATTCGTAAGTATGTGCAGTGCATGGAGGACAGCCCTTATAGTCTCCCGTCTGCTGCCACTGCCTGATTCTCCACTCTGTCCCCACTTGCCAATGAAGTTTGGATTTATCAGCCACTTGTGGCCCATTACAGAGCTGACCTGAGGTAGTGTCACCACTGCCTCAGCAGGGTGGAGTACTGTTCAGAGCTTATAAATAGCTGGCAGGACATAAGGAGATGATTTTCTTGCATGTGCAATTCTCTAGGGGCCATCAGTGAACAGAGTTTAAAGTACCCTTTGATTACTGTCAGAACTGTCAGCATTTGCAGTTTCCGCTGAGCAGTAATTGGCCAGCTCCCTACTATCAGTAGCCAGTGTTAACTAGTTTACCAAATGCTGTAAACAATTCCCCTGCATGAAATAGCTGTCAGTGGAGCTCTAAGATCTCCTTAGAGGGCACAGTGGCGTGGGCTGTTGTGATGGCCAGAAGGCAGGGGTGGGGAAGAAGGCCACTGATGAGACTGCTGACCTCCTCCTCAGAATGCTGACCTCTTCTAGAGAGACTGCCTCCCAGTGTAAGTGGCTCATTGCTCCTCTGACTCTCTCACAAATGGCTCTGGAGGACAGCTTACGGGAATTCTGATTGCTGAGGTGGGTGACTGAGAGCTGTTCACCATGTGTGCAGTCTGTGCTCCTCTCCTATGGATATATGTGCAATTTTTGTATGTATTTTTTTAGCTGTATATTACAGTGTTTATGTTGCAACTTCACCTGAAGCGAGTCTACAGAAACCTTCCCCCTTCTTCCCTTGGCACATATTTGCGCTAAGAAATGAGCGTTCCTTCCACTGGTGTGTGTGTGTGTGTGTGTGTGTGTGAGATGTATGTGTGTGTAATGTGTGCACCTGTGCTTGTTTTATCCAAAACTGTATGTGTTTACTTTGACCTTGAAATCCCAAGAGTCACTCGAACAATGTGTGTGTACACTTGTGTGCCCATGTGTGCGTGCACACGTGTGCTGGAAGTAGAGGCCAGGCCTCTAGAGAAGCAACCTGTGGCAGGGTCGACAGACATGTTCTCTGTGCCTAGTCAGTGAGTGAGCCCTGAGGCCCCTCATCTACCAGTGCAGAGTTTCCTTAAAGCCAGGACTGATTGTGTAGTATTACGTACATAGCACATTAGTGGCCTTGGAAATTTCTAAACTTTTAACATTTTTGACAGCCTTTCATGTGATTCATGTATATCAAAGAGGATCAGGAAAGGAGAATAATGTATTTTACTGCGCTCTTATTATTTTTTTAAGTGATTGGAATATGTGAGGCTCTATATGGAGGATATCCTTATCCCATGGCCAGCAATATAGGTCTCCCAGGAGAGAAGGCTGGTTAGCCCACAAAGAGTCTTGCCTCCTCTGGCCAGAGTGCAGGGCTCTGCTCCTAGGAATGGCCATGGAGTGGGCGTGCTGCTGCAGGCCAGCAGTCCACTCTTGGTGTCCTGTGGCATGGCTGCACCCTGCCTTGAAGATTGGTGTTTGGTTCATCTTAGCATAGCCCATGTGCACATAACTCCTTGCCTGATTATGCACTGAAGTGGCAGCACACAGACCACTGACCATGTCAGCCAGCACATTCCCTTAACCACCCCCCACCTCCCACCTTGCAATGGCTTGCATATTGAGATATACCTTCTCAATGTCACGCTTGTGGTGCCTTGCCCATGTAAATTTGAATGTTGACTATTTAATGAGGTTACATATTTAATGCAGAATGTTCCCTGGTCCCTCTATTTGTTATGTCTCTACATATCTTTTTCCTTTGTCTTTTTTTGTTATGATTTGGATCCAGTCTTTATGGTATAATAAGCATGGACACCTCCATTACCATTATCTTACAGCACTGGTAAACCAAGCATCTCTTCACGTCAGATGTTTTTAGTACTGTTTTTATATTCAGATTTGTTAAGGGCAAAAGATGAATGCAAACTAGCCAGAGAAGAGCCTTAGGTTTCCCAGAGACAGGTGGCTAGATTAATTTTTCTCTGGGTGATGGCCAAACAATGTGAGGTAGAGAGGGAAGGGTGTGTTACAGGTTAGAGCAGAATAGAGAAAGAAGCTATATTTCTAGGCAGAGTACTACAGAAGTTGGTCTTCAGAATATTTTTCCAAAAAGATGAAATTCAGTCAATTTAATATTATCACAAATATTTTTCATTTTAACCATGGTAGGGACTTTGAATTTGTTCATCAACTGGAAAGAAATCCTACCCTCTGTAGACATAGATACACACACACATTTTATATATATATATATATATATATATATATATATATATACACATATGTTTTGAATTGTGACTAGTATAACTAGTATAGCACTTTACATTTTCTCAAATAACAGCAAGTTATTGCCTTCAATATTGATTGGAAATTGTTTTCTATTGAAGTCTATACTATAGATTTTTCCATTTATATTGAGAGTTTAAACAATTAAGCTCCTATTGGAACTTTTCCTTAAGCCACATGAGCATGAACAATCTCTGTGACACTTGGGTGCTAGAGGAACACAGCGGTGGCTAAGGTAGCCAAGAGCAAGACTGAATGTACAGCAGAGTGCCTTGTTAGAGTGGTAACTTGGAAGCGATTCAGTGGATGTTTCACAAAGAGGACTAGAACTTCAAGGAGCCCCCTGCACTGGCTGAGGTGAGCCCTTTTGGTATATGTACACTACCGGGATGCCTAGAAGCCAATTCATGAAGAATAACAGCAAGATGAGAAAAAGAGTAACTGGAACCTGTGGAACGACAACAGAAGAATCACCAACCCCTAGGCTGAGTTAGAACTGGAAGCCAGGAATATGACAATGAGTTTCGAGATTTCCCCTCAGAAGACAAACTGGGTGACATACGGGTTAGAGTGAGGGCACAAGCACTCCTCCTGCCTACCCTGCTGCTGTTGAGGAGCTAGAAGTAAAACATGTTGGTTAGGATTTTAACAGTTGGAGTAGCCTCCTATTGTCAGAGTAAGTGGGGGTCAGTTTTGCTTCCAAACTTATTTGTAAACATGGGAAAGTCTAAGTCAAGAAATCTAAAGCTCTAGAAATATTAATGATATTTCTGGGAGCAAAATACTGAAAATTATATTTTAAAGTTACTAGTATTACAGAGTTTCCGGGAAAGATCTTTGGGTTCTTAACTAAGCTTCTCAATTTTGAGTTATGAATACTTTGGTGCTGGGAAGTTACCTTACATTTGGTTTTGCTAGAATTAGGGTTTTCACTAGATTTCACTGCAATTAGGATTTTCTCCTAGATTTTACCAGCAGTGATCTGAAAAAGTACATTCTGGTCCCAGAAATAGGGATGGATTTAGGATACTACACTATATTTCAAATTGTTCTAGATGTGTAAATATAATACGAACATTCTTGGAGAGGGAGTGAGAGCAACTGGACTTCCTGGGCCAACCCTGGCATGTGTTTCATTCCCCTCACCAGTTGATAAGGATTGAAAATTCTGCTCCAGCCTAATGAGTGAACAGGATGGCTGCCCACAAAACCAGGTTATTAGTTTTACCTCATTGAAGCTCATATTCTCAAAGGCCCAAAGTGCTGTGCCGAGACAAATCCAAGTGCTGCTCTTGTGAGGTGCGTACTGAAGTCCAGCTGTCCGTGCTTACAGCAGTGCCGAAAGTGGGGATTCCATGGACCAAAAATGGTGCCATAAGGGAAGCCAGGTTGCAGTGCAAGGTCCTAGGAGAGATGATACCAAAGAAATCAAGCCTTTTTATCCTGATGCTTCTAAGATGATGAGGGTGAGTTGTGACAAATGCTGTGGGAGGGGAGTTCACATGCATTCCGTGACAAGACATTTAGCTGATAAATCCATCCTCAGAAAAGCACCTTTTTAAAAAGAAGTCCATTTTATATATTGAATAAGAAGATGATGTTGACGATGATGATGATGATCACGATCATTAGGAAAGCCCTGGCAGATACAGAGTGCCTCCGTATTTAAGGAGCATGAACTCTTCCTTCTCCCCTTGACATGACTGTGGCTGTTGCCCAAACCTCAGCTTGAGAACATCATATCCATATGATACTGAAAGTGGAGGATTTTTTTTAAGAGATATGGTAGTTTAAATAGGTTTGTTTAAAGAACTCTTGGGAAATTTCTTAACAAATTGTGATTGTTTTTATAAACCTTCCTACAGAGTTGTTTACCATTCATCATCACCATCATTTAATATCTATAAGTGCCCAGAATGTACAAGGTGCTATACAGCTGTTAAACACCCCCTCCCTGCAACTGCTTAAAATTAGAATAGATTTTGCATCACCCACTGCTAGAAGTTTTCCCCACCTAGGTGGGCTGCAAGGGCCTGCATTCCAGACATCCCCATTACATGTTTCCCACTCCAGAAAGCCTCTGTGTTAATTCTAGCTTTTCATCTTGACCTGTCCCATCCACCCCCATGTTTTTTTTTTTTTTTAAATCAAGAAAGTTTCAGGGAATCAAAAGAGGTCGGAAATTTTTTAACCTAGCAAAAGTACAGAGTCATATATTTTGCTACAAATATTGTTGTAGTACAGAAAACCCACTTTGCCCATTAGTGTGTGGATAGTATGTGTGTGTCTGCACTCGTGATAACTTGAATGTTGAACCAGCCATAGGGTTCATTTTTGAAAGGTTAAACCACACTGCTTCAGGAATTGCTCCAAATACTACTTGGTTATCCCTTCCTTTGCCAGATAGAGCTAAAGAGTGTGATGTGTGAACACACTGGGTTGGGATTTTCTGTTGAGGATATGTGGGGCGTTTTGGGATGAGGCTAAGACAGAAGCAAGATTTCATTCTACTCGGCAATTCGAATCATGACAGTCCTCATTCCAGTCTCTCTTTAATTCTCTCTGGCCCTGCCCACATTCTATATTTGAAAATCTTGTTTTTCTTGCTCTTTCCGGAGCTTCACCCCTCTACTTACATATTTTTAAGTTGTATAAATCTATCATTGAAAGGTCCCCTCTGCCACCAGTGGCGCCACCCTTTGGTTTGCTGTGGTACTTTGCTGTGTACTCTGTGGCATCATGTTACTATGTAAATAAATTCATTTTAATACACACTAAAAACCAGACAAATGCTTGTTTCGGCGACTCTTCCACACTGACATACTGGGAGGGTTTGGTTGCAGACATAGTTATGTCTTGTCCCCCCAGGGCAGGTGCCCTGTCCATAAGACAGGAAGTGATGGCTTTCAGCCACTGTGCCTTCTGCACTCTGGGTCCTCATCCTCTGCTGACATGGGTTCTATTTCTCTGCATTCCCACTCTAATCTGAGGAAACCAGGCCCCAAAGAGAAAGTAAAGGCATTCTGCTTTTCGCAGACCTCAGAAGGCTGCAGATTGCTGTGTGAGATCGCCCCCTGGTGAGCAGTCACCTGCAGGCGTCCTGGGTTTGTACTGCATGTTGAAAGGCTTGGTTAGCTGGCTCTGGCTGACCCTCTCTGTGGAAAGAGCTCTTCAGGTAATATGAGCGGGAGCAGGGCCTGGTGCTGCATCATCTGCAGGAGTCACATGCTTTTGACACACAGTGATATACAGGGGCCTCACAAAGGCAGACAAGCTAATGTGTGGACACTTCAGCAGCACAGAGACGAGGCTGCCTGGCTTAAGCAGGAAGGGCCAGCAGTCAGCAGTGGTAGCAACAGCTGCCGCATTATTAGAGGAGAACAGATGAAAGGGCAAACATGTAGCTTCTAAATTTAGAGCAGATTTTAGAGCACCAGACTCCTTACTGTGGACACTGTCTCCAACCCAGTGTCTCTGCTCTTGTCCACTAGCAAGCACTCTGGAATTCGCAGATGCTCTTTTTAAGGCATATCCCGGAAGAATGGCTGCCAGACTTGAGGTTTATGTTGCTAAGGAGCAGCATAACAGAACCCACATTGGTGTGGACCCAAAAGCTCTCTGTGTGTTGCCTGGGCCAGGAGGAAGGGTCAACAGCAAGACTGACTGGACGGTCCCCAGGAACACAGGCCCTGCCTGCTGCAGTTGTGTAGTCTGCCTGCGGGAGAACAGCCGCGGGACTTCCTCCTAGCAGTCAGCACAACACACCAGCTTCTGGGGGAAAGGAAGCAAAGAAAAAAGTAGGCAGTTGGGGTTGGGAGGTCACAGAAACAACACGCCAGGACCAGGCTGCTGTCTGAAGCTCTGCTGGCCGGAGTGCCACCCTGTGTGGGGGCCAGGTCTCACTAACGCAGGTTTCCATAACTGTTTCAGTACTGACTGAGGGATTCAGTTAAACATTAAAAGCTGAAGGAGTCAGTGCCCTTATACAAAGGCTGGGATGTAACAAAAGCACACGGAGAGTTTTGCCTAAGCCTTTCCTGGGCCTTGAAGCATGACAAAATGACGAAGGAATTCTTAACAGGAGCCGTTCAGGATTAAACAAGTTTATTGGGGGTCTGAAGCAACTCCCCACATCTCCATGATTTAGCAGGAGACAAGATGAGGGTAATCACCCCAGCACCTGGACCCTTCTAGATTAAGTAAACTTACTGAGGCTCCAGTGGAAGTTCTTCAAGACTCAGACCTTAGTAATAGATTAAAAGAAGTTAGTCACGTATGTCTTTAGATGAATGCACACTTAGGACGTATAGCTTAGAAGATATATAAGCTCTGGGAAACTGTCATTTTGAATTGGTCTGGCAATAATTTCCAGGCCTTCTCCCTATAACCGGTTACAGAAATAAAAACTCCCTTCTCTCCCAGTTCATCTGCATCTTGTTATTGGGCCGCAAGAATAAGCAGCCTGACCCTCAGTTTGGTCAAGGAACGTCTGGAACCCTGAAAGGATATAGGCCAGGGGATGGTGGGACCAGTTCAGGACTGCCCAAGCCAGACTCCAGGTGAGGTGGAACAAGGCCAGAAAAAGCACTTGAATTTCTGTTCTTCAGTGGGATCACTTTGTCGTTTGGTGTAACAGGAGAACCTGGAGATAAATTATCCTAATCCCCTTCCCCATTACCTTACCCAGCATGGGACTCATTCCTGGGAATTCCATTAGTGGGTCCTCAGTGACACCATCCTCTCTGACTCAGGGTTGCCCAGAGATGATGGGCCACTGACATGTGGATGGGGCCTTTGGAAGCTCCATGCCTGCAGAGTGTGGTCTTCAACCGAAGCCACAGAGAATCTTGATTTCTTTCCTGCCTGGAGTGAGTTGGGTGTGGGGAGTTCTCCATTGCCTGGGGTTCCAAGTGTGTACCTTCTGCTCCAGGAGCTCTTTGCTTCTTCTCCAAGGCCCAGCAAATTATGCTTCCTTTTAAGTGAGCTTGCACTCTGCTCTACAAGAGAAGGAACTTCATTAGTGCCATAGGAGCCGAGAACTGCAGTTGGCAGATCACAAGTTAAGAGCAGCTCAAGGAAATTACAGCTGAAACTTAAAAATTGGATTTCATACTGGGTGGGGTAGGAGGGAATTGGTTGCCAAGATCCAGTTCTCTCAAATTTGCAAACCTCTAAAACGAAATAGGCTTCCTGGACACAAACTGACTTCCTTGGATCCCAGATAACCCTCTGTACAGGTATGTGCACACACACACACACCAACTAGTGGCCCCCTTGCCCTCTGGGAGGTGCATGGAAGCAGCCAGAAAGCTGAGTGATAACGCTGTGAGGGCTTCTGAGGAATCTGCAACTATGGGGACCAGGGTCCTCTAAAGAAGCAACTCTCCTGCGGGAAGGGGGGTATAGGGACTGGGGTTTCCCCCACCAGGACCACCCGTTGCTCACCAGCCCACACGAGCTGGCATCAAAGACAGAGCAAAAACCTCCAAGCCCTGGTTCATCTTTGCCCTGGAATGGGCGGTGAGAGGCAAAATGTACCTCAGGTAAAGAGAATGTGGAAGGATAAAGTCACCAGGCCCCCCAGGGAGGGGCAAAGTTGGAACGCCTTGAAGAGCTGAGATGCTCCTCTTCCAGGGTAAAGGAGTCTGTCTCTAGAAAGCCAGCTCTGGCGGTGCTTCCCATGGACTAGCTTAACAGCTTAATTTCATCTTCACAATCCAGTGAGGTGGTTTCTAGAATTATCCCCATTTTGCCCATGTGAAAACAAACCAGAGAACATTTGTTTGCCCCAGATCCTGAGTGAGGGAACTAGGATTTGCCCTCTGGCAGTCTGACTCCACCTCCCAGCTCCCTGGAGTGAGGGACAGTCCTCTCTCACTCTCTGGCTGTCACCCCAGTATCATCAGTGGCTCCTTGGTGTCCAGAGAAGAAAATCCAGTCGCTGAATCTATGTCTTCCACCTCTCATGCTTCTTGCTGACCAGACACTACAGCAGCCCCCACTCTCCAGGCTGGCCTAGAAGACATGCATTGAAATTCTCTGGCATTGTTCCTGTTCTTTTTCTCCCTGTTCTTCAGGGCCCCAGTCAGCCAAGAAGCTTTTGGGGTGACATCCATCTGAAATCACCAACTCACTCCCCAGATTCAGCTCCTGGCCTGGTGTATGTGTGCACCTCCCTTCTCGTGAGCTCCTCCAGGGAGGCTGGGGCTTTAGCTGCTTTGCCTGCTGTCCTCGATGTCTGACTCGACTAGCAAGAAGAGAGGAGGAAGAGAACCGCCCGTGGCTGCTCTGCTGGGCCAGGCTTCCCGCCCCCCCATTACCTCATTTGATCCCCACTACAGCCATTTTACAGATGAGGAAACTCAGTGGGTAAGAAACTGGCCCAAGGCTGCATAGCTGGTAAGTGGCACAGCTGAGATTCAAACCTAGGCCTGAAGCCAGTTCTCCCACCACTTTACCAGCCTTTGTCTGTTGGCTTGTCTTTGTGCCAGCGGATAGGTAGGCTCAGGCCTAAGGGTGTTTGCTCCAACTGTGACAGACTGGAGTAGCCCAGGAGTGCTTCCTGCTGTGGGCAGAGTGTGTGAGTGAGAAGAAAGAGCTGGACCCACAGGGCTGGCCAGTCTGAGCAGTCAGATCGTACCTTACCTGTAGGGCCAGCACCTTTCCCCATCAGACCTTCACTGAGCTCCTGTAGGGTAGCCAGGCCAATGCAAGGCATTGGCACTGGCCACGTTTGAGATGTTTCCTCTCCAGGCCCCTGAGCAGACTTGCTGTTGGCTCTCCACCAGGAATGCTTCTGGAGCCACAGAGGCAACTAAGTGGCCACCAGCCGCCACGGAAGCAACTGGCAACTTTATTTTCCTTTGTATCTTTCTCTTTTTGGTTAATAATCTGCTCTCCATTCACCTACCCCCTCCACTCCCACCCTGTCATGATAATCAAGGGTGTGAAGTCCTCAACCCCTAAGAGCTCCATGCGTGAGCAAATAGATACAAGACATACGTATATACCTGTAAGGTTCCACTCTCTTACAGAAATTAGATTTTAATGTGTACAATAATCTGCAAATTGCTTTTCTCACTTAACAATACATCATTGGCCAGCTGTGGCGGCTCATGCCTATAATCCCAGGACTTTGGGAGAATCGCTCGAGCTCAGAAGTTTGAGACCAGCCTGGGCAACATGGTGAAATTCCATCTCTACAAAAAAAAAAAAAAAAAAAAAAAAAAAAAAACAAAAATTAGCCAGGTGTGCTGCACACCTATGGTCCCAGCTATTCAGGAAGCAGAGGAGGGAGAATCACTTGAGCCCAGGAGATTGAGGCTGCAGTGAGCTGTGAACTGCACTCCAGCCTGGGCAACAAAGTGACATCCTGTCCCCCAAAAAAACAAAAACAAAAATACGTCATGGTCATAGTATTTCTTAAAAGGCAGCTTCTCACACTAAAAATAGTAGCATTATATAATATACTCATATACAAATTGTATTATTATTATTTCCACTTCTTCGGGCATTCAGCCACATTCTCTTAGGGATAGCTAAACAACAAAATATGAGAAACTACTCCTGAGAACTATAAAAGGACATGCACAGATACAGAGTTGAACTATCAGGTCGTCTTGAATTTTAATAAAATTTGAATTTTAAATCTCAACGGGTTTTTTTTTTCTGGAGTGAGAAACTTTTCAAAATGATTCTCAGAGTCACTTGGAGGAATGAATAGATGAAAGAAACCCAGAAATTTTTGAAATTCAGGGCATCATTGAGCATATGAAAAAGCTATGATGAATAAAACAGTGTGATACAGGTACAAGAAAAAAACAGATCAATGTCATAGAATAGATAACCTAAAAATAGAATCTAGTATGAAACTAGTATATGTAATACAGGATAAGTAAGACATCACTATATGAGAAGAAAAAAAAGTTTATTCAATAAACTGTGCTGGTACAATTGGTTAGCTATTTGGAAAATATTAATCTGCATGCTATAAGCTGAAATAAATCCAAACAGATCAAACAAAGAGTTACATGCCACAAAGGAGAGAAAAGAAAAATCCCAAGAACTAGAAGGAACGCCAAGTCAACACATGTTTTATCTCTTGCTGGGAAAGGGCTTTGTAAGCTCAGGAGCAGTGGAAGGCATCTGAAGGGAAAGATCAGTAGGTAGATTTTACTAAAGATGATAAACCTTTGTCCACGGAAAACAGCAGAAACAAAATCAAAAAGTAAATAACCAAGAAAAAAGATTTCAGCACATGTAACAGACATAGGGTTAAAAATCTGAGTTATAAAGAGCCGATACAAATCATTAGGAACATAAAACACTAATAGATGAGAACAGAGAAGTCACAGAAGAACCCAAATGTTTAACCTTTCTAGAAACAAGAGAAATAACCTAAGATGGAATATCTTAAAATAAAAAATTAACAGCTTTTTCTGACTGATTACGAAAATAATACCTGTTCATAGTAGAAAATGTGGAAGATAAAATTGACCACTAGGTCACCATCTAGAAATGACCACCATTAACATGTACTGTATATCCTGCAACTGTTGTTGACTCTGCCTGTGTTCTTTTCATTAAGATCACATTGTTGGCACCCCACAAAGCTTATTTTAAAGCTTATTCTCCATGCTGGCGACAGTGTGTATGGTTCCGTCAATGTTGATGCAATTGAATTGTGTGGAAAGGGACTTGATTTATCCCGTCCTGGGATGCTGGGCAAGAGCTGACCCCAGTAGTCAGGGTGGTGGTGGGCAATAGAGATTTCAGATCTCCCAGGTCAAAGTGACAGAGTCACCAGGGAACTTTTCAAAAGGAAAGACCATGTCCAGTGACTCCGAGACCCCCTCCTCCCCCGGGTCCTCCTTCTGAGCTTGTAAGGGGCCTCTCTGCCTGAATCTGGATTTCACTCCAGGTTCCACCTCTAGCAAACCGTCCTTAGCCACCCTCTGAGCCTTGGTTTCGATGGGGCTCCTACCCCACAGGGCCATTGTCAGGATTAAAGGTCAGAGTCCAGCAAGTGTGTGTAGCCCACTGCCAGGCAATAGTAAGTGCTCAAATATCGTTAGATCAGAAAGACAAACTCTGAGTGAGTATCTACTTTCTGTTTTTATAGCCAAGGACTCATCAGGGGATTTTTGCTGAACAAAGGCACTGTGAATTCAAATCTCGGCCTCATGAGAGTCAGAAGCTGCTTGCAGCTTTTGAGCGGCAGTCTCTCCAGCCTTCCAAATATCTCCTGGCTGATTTCAGAAAGCCTGGTTAACAGTAATTTCTCTGAACACCTCCTACCTGCCCAAGGTGACGCAGCACATCAGAGGCAGAAATGGGTCCACGCCTCTGAATCCAAGCCTGCCTTCCTCCCTACATAACCTGGACCCTTTACTGGGGGAGAGTCAGGCACAGTGTAAACTGACAAGGGGCAGGGCTGCGATGGGAAGTGGTGGGTGAGGATAAAAGCAGCTATTGGGGGCGCCTCCAGCTCTGGGCCGTGTGCTCTTTAGAGGGTGGTTGTGTCCAGAAGCACCCCCTCCCCCCCTCAGCAAGGGGCCGGCCCCACCCTCGGCCTTCCTCGGAGCCCACTGCCCACATCACAGCCCTCATTTCAGCTCCCCTCATGACACTGTGCCTTGCATAATAAATGCTTCAGTTGAATGTACCTTATTTTGGGGAAACTCATTAAACTACTTTTGTGGAAACATTTTAATTGAATTAGATTGTTTTCTGATTGTAATAAATGTTAATTAATTGAGTGGGCTGAGTGTCCTTGGATCTAGCTAGCTTCTCTCCCTTTAATTAGGAGGTGAATGTGGACTTATTTCTTTTTGCTATGAGCCTGTGGTTTAAATTTATCTTTTCAGCTAATAAAGTGATCAGACGAATGCAGGGAGCAGATTATTTCTTGTATCTGAAATTTAATAGCCTGCTTTGCTCACAGAGCCAAGTGGCAGCCTCTGCTTGGCATCACTGGGGAGTGACCCAGTTCTCGATCTTGGCTTAATGAGGTTTCTCCATTTCTCTTGGGAAAAGAAATAAGTTTTAAGTTCTGCAACCCTGCCTTTGTCTCAAAGATACTAGTCCGCTTTGGGGAACGACGCTGCTGGTTCCCACGGGCGTGGATGACCTGACAGACAGGCGGTCTGCCAGGCAGCTGAGACTGCCGAGCTTTTTGTCCATCCCTGGAGCAGGCAGGTAGGACTTGGGTAGTTACTGAAACTCGGAACAGCCAGCAGCCTCTGGCAGCTTCCTCACTGTAGAGATGCCGCAGCTGCAGCCCAGAGAGGGAAAGGGCATGCCCAAGGCCACACAGCGAGGCCCTGGGACAGTAACACCTACATCCCCCGGCATCTCTGACTAGTAACAAATTCAGTTTGGGTCAGCCAGCACTGGCATGAGCCAGACCCTGGGCTAGGTGAGGAGGTTGCAAAATAGTGACGTCCATGTTGTGTAAACTGAATAATGACAGAGGGATCCACACAACGTAGAAGACAGCATGAGGGGCCAAGCAGGTTACCTTGACTTGGGGATAGAAAGGGCAGTCTGGAAAGCCTTCTGAGAGGAGATGAGTCTGCACTGGGTTTTGAAGGATGAATAGGAGTCCCCAGGAGGCAAAGTGTGGAGAAGGTTCTTCCAGACAGAGGCAGCAGTGTATGCAAAGCCACTTTCATTCTGGCATGTGCTGGAAAACATGTAAGAGCCAAACATGTAAGGAAGCTCAGCAGAGGCAGGACATGCCCAGATTTGCACTGTAGGAACGATCTCTCGGGCTGCAGAAGTGGAGAGACCAGAGGGGGAAATTAGGGGTAGAAAGAACCAAGGGAGAGAGGCTGGGAGTCCCCAACTCAGCTCACAGCCATGGAGATGGAAGAGCAGGGACAGACTCTGGAAATATTTAGGAGGTAGAGTCACCAGTTTCCAGCTCCCCAGAGGATCAGGCCTCCCGAGGAGGCCCCCGAGAGGGAGCAGGTGAGGAGGAGGGAAGGGGAATGCCCTCCCTCTTAGACAAGTTCTTTGGCAACTAAATGGCTCGTGTTCCCCTGAATGGTGCTTCTAGGTGACAAGACCTGCAGGGGCAGTGACAGCTCACATTGAGCAGCTTCCTTAGGCCAGATACCATTATATGTGACGTGTGATGAACCTTATCTTCAGGATGACCCTGTGACGTGGCTCCTTTTCCGACTCCATTCCACAAATGAGGAGACCCGAGCATGGAGATGGACCCTGACCTGCCCAAGGCCACCAAGCTTAGGAAGAAGCAGAGTGGTAGCTCTCCCAGGCCAGCCAGGGCCTCTCTGATAATTTATGTGTGCTCCACATTCAAATAGGGCTTGCTTGACTCTTTACCCAAAATTATCTATTATAACAGGCAACAAGAGTCTAGGTTTTCCTTTGAAAAATCAAAAGGCCTTCCAGCACCAAACATCATTCCCCAGGAGCGCAGGGACCTTGGACCTGGGCAGCTTGTCCCTTCCTTGTCCACGCCCAGGCCCCTGCAGTCTGGTGGGAGGAGGCAAAGAGTCCAGGCTGGACTACTTTTCTGCAGACCCCTCACTACAGCAAGGAGGGCCTGGTTCAAACTCACTGACTCCCTGTGTGACCCTGGGCAAGTCCCTCCCTCTCCAGGCCTCAACAACTGACCAGGTCTGCATCAGCCCCTCCCAGGGCTGCCGTGGAGTCTCCGGGAGCCACATGGGTAAGGCTTCAGTCACACAGTAGTTGATGGCTGCTGTGATTAAGGCTGCCTGGGCCTTGCTCCTGGTTTTCTCGAGGCAAAGGAGGTTTGAGGACACAGGACACAGAAAAGTGTTTTCACAGGGGCAGCCGCTAACCCCAGAAATTGGCCCCCAGGTCCTGCCACCCAGGAATCGAGCTCACTGCTTGTGGAGTCTCTTTCTTCAGCAGGCCTCCTTCTTCTGCAAACCCCTAGTTTGCTGGGAACCCCAGAGGCACATTTTTTCCCACCCAGATGCCCCCACTATCTCTGCCTGGCAAGACTAGATTCACCCTTCAAGGCCTCAGTCTAGCCTGCCTCCTCCCCAACCCCATCAGACTTCTCCCCCATTGCCCTTTGGGTGCTTCCTATGGGTATCTGGCCCCACTCTGCCCTTCTCTGCCGCTGGGCCCTTGTCTGATGCTGGAGAATTCCCAGGGCAGGCTCATGCCTCTGACTAGCCCAGAGCCTGCCAGAGTCCTCCCCCAGCAGCTCCAGCTGAGGACTGTGGATAGCTAGAGAGGGGAAGAAATTCACTCTTCACACTGTGTGAACATGCACACATGCACACACACACACGTGCACACACACACACCACACACACACACCACACACGTACACACCACACACACCACACACACACATCACACACATCACACACACACCACACATGTACACACCACACACACCACACATACCCACGCACACACAGGCACACACCCCACATACGTGCGCACACACAAACACACCACATACACACACCACACACACACCACACGCACACACCACACACATGCACACACACCACACACACAAACACAACACACACACACCACACACTACACACATGCACACACACCACACACACACCACACACACATACACACC
>CAUYLG010036796.1:0-71479 GCA_963573385.1 Cacajao melanocephalus
AAATAGGGGAGGGACAGCGGGGGGTGGGGAGTTGGGGAGAGATAGCATGGGGAGAAATGCCAGATATAGGTGATGGGGAGGAAGGCAGCAAATCACACTGCCATGTGTGTACCTATGTGACAATCTTGCATGTTCTTCACATGTACCCCAAAATCTAAAATGCAATAAAAAATAAATAGCGGTCATGAGACTGACAAAACACTCTTTGTGTCAATAAGATAGCTTATTGTAAACAAAGCCTAACGCCATGCAAGGTAGGGGTTCAGTCATGCCCTACAAACCATAAAATCTCATTGAACAGATTTTTAAAATTATACACCTGGTGTAATGCAGCTTACATTCCAACGTGAGTCCGGTACAGCATCACATAACAGATGACAGGCCCCCTTTCCTTAACTAAAGCATTCCTTTTTACTGACTTCAAGTCTTTAGACAAAGCTTAATATTTTTAACCAACTGCCAACCTAACAATCCTTAAAACACCTTATGACTTACAATCCCTGCTTTGAGATGTCCCACCGTTTCAGGCCAAACCAATGTTCAACTTCCATGTATTGACTTAAGATTTTAAATGCAATTTCTGTCTCCCTAAAATGTATAAAACCAAACTATAACTCAAATGCCTTGGGTGCACTTTCTTAGGACCTATTGAGACTGTGTTCCTGAGCTATGGTCACTCATATTGGTTCATAATAAAGCTCTTTAAAATATTTAAAAATATATATATATAAGCAAATAAACACGTTTGTTCACATTTGATGAAGCATCTTCCCTTATAAATAACTCATTTTTCCTAGACTTGTAAGTATTCTCAAATACATATTTTAAACTATGTTGAAATATAGTTTTTTAAACTTCCAAGTCTGTAGATAATTCCCCTTTCTCATTAATAACACTGTCATTGTATCATTGTTCTTCTTCTATCCTTCCTCTATCCATTTCTTCTTGTGCTTTTTTCCCTTTCTCCCTCTCTCTTTTTCATTTTTCCTTCTCTCTTTAACAAGTTTACCAAATTATAATCTATATTTATCATCTCATTCAGAAAAAGTCTGGATAACATTTATTATTTTATTTTACAATTCATGCATTTTTTATAATATTTAATTGTGAGAATGGTTTTACTTTTTAATTTAGAATTTATTTGCTTATTTTCTAGCTCCTTGTACTGAATATTTATTATATTTTTAGAAGTTTTAGCACATATGTGCTGTATGACAAACAGCATGTTAGGTGCTGCAGAGGTCACAGTTTTTAATACTGAACTACAGATTTTCAAGTAGATGCTGCTGCTTTTTCTGCAGATTTATGTCTTCTTACTGTCATTTGCTTAAATGACATGACTATAGCTTATTGTTGAATATCGTATACAAGGTCTATGTTTACTCTTGTCCTGAGAATTAGAAAAATCAGTACTTAATGTTTTCTCAAATATGCACTATTAAGCTTCTTGCTATCAAGTTATTTCATTGCAAAATAAAAATGTACCTATAACGATAAAATCAATACCTGCAGATTTCCACTCTGCAGTAAATCATAAATCCATTGTAGCAAAATTGCTCACATTACTTTCTGTAAGGTGCTCCACAACACTGTTCAGATACTCTTCTCTGCTGATACATACATTGGAGATTTCCCATATTTCGTGCTGATCCTGCTTATGGGCAGACTGGTCGCTTGTAACTATGCCATGGTACAGTAGGCTGGAGCATCAAGTGGCTGACTGAGGTAGCAATATCAAATAAGCCTCCCAGACCACACAAGTACCAAAAAAGGTTTCATTTTCTGTTTTTGTTGTTGTTGTTGTTGTTGTTTGTTTGTTTGTTTTTAAACTATAAGCATAATTTATCAGTTATGCCCTTCATGCTATTCTTGACAGGAAGGTGTTAGATACTTTGCATCTCGGAAGTTATTACTGGAGATATTTCAAGTTTGTCATCCTGTTAGTAAAGTGTTTCACACAGCACTGGTTAAAATCATAACAGATGTTGGATAAAATGGAACCTCAATAACCTACTAATGTTCTGAATGTTTCATTAAATAAGCACATTTAAATTATTGCTGTCAAGTTATTTTGTCAGGTTATATAACATTTATTACAATACTATTTTTAAAATCAGAAATAGGCATATCAGAAGGAGACCAGGATGACAGGTATAAACAATAATTGTTTTGAGATACCCAGACTGTATAGTCATCCTAGTAGTAAAAGAGGAAAATAAAAACTGCAGTTAAGCCTGCCTTTCAGCCAGGTGCAGAATATCTTTACCTTCTTCATATATTTCTGTATATTGCCTCATGAACTACTTTATTGTGCATAGCTTTTTATAAATCAGTTTCCTCTTTTGCCATGTTTTTTGTCCACAATTTCATCTAGGTAGATATTTGTCTTGGTAGAGATTAATTTTATTTTATCCAACTATTGTTTAGAGAATATTGAAATGAGAATTGATGTCATGCAGATATTCTGTAACCTGGAATAATCCCTAAACAGATGGATGAGAATTTTAGTTGTTCTGTGTTTGAGTTAAAAACATTTCTTGTTATTCAAATGAGAGTTCCATATATGCATATGTAGAAGTAATTTATATGGTATTGGGTAGTCAAACAGATGGACTTCAGCACATTTATCATATTTGTCACTGAAGCTTCTGACATCTTCTATTTGGGTAATTTCCAACTTATGAGACTTGTGGAGTGGGAAGTAAGCAAATTTGCCACTTTAGAAATAAAAAATATTAGAAGTTTGCCTTGCCAGGCTTCCTTATAGTTAAGGAGCCTGTACAGATTATAGGCTTCACCAATCAGATGCACTGATAAATTTTATAACAGTACTCAGTAATTGAAAGAAACTAGAAAAATAAAGATTTCTCATTTACATGAATGGTCACTGCAACAAACTATATTTCCTGATGAGTAGTGGCCAGCACCAATTCTACTGGGGAGGAGGCTGGAGTGTCTAACATTCAACATTAGCAGCAGTTGTATCCTGTATCTTCCAGTTCTGTAGTGAACTTTTGTCATAATCCTCCCCTGTACTTTCTTCATCTCTGATTCTCTGGCCCATTAAGCTATAAGTGATATACTCTGGTTATTTCAGCACACTTCTTTCCTTTTTACAATTGATTCCTGTTGCATCTAACTAAGAATCCAGACGCGATATACTTCAGTAGTTATTCTTAGAAATAAGACTCGAGAATATATGAAGACTTTTGTCTATAATTCACAAACAATATTACAAAGTCTTTTTTCCCTTAGATAACTGTTTTATAATGTTTTCGTCTCATTATAGGCTTAAATTAAAAAGAAATATCTCACTAGTGTAAGTTATCTCTTCAAATACAGTCTTTTAAATTCTGGGTAGAGCAGTCACCAGCCTTTCCATCAGCAAGGAATCACAAAAATAAAAGGAGCAATGTTGATTTTTACGGTAAGTTATCCTTAAGAATCTATGATCAGGAATTTTACTTTGCACATCACAAAAAAATTTTCTCCCAAATATAACCTAGAAATTATGTATTCTCCCTAAAGCTTCACACTTCAGCCACTATTACAAATTCCACAACTCCATCAGACTAATGTTTGCCTTTTCATGTAGCATCATCTATGTTCTGTCTATTCTATGTTCTATGTATTCTATGTTCTAGAATACCCCAGGTGTTATAGAACAGTTTTAGAGCAGGTACTTCCAATGACTTGGCACATGGACTTCCTTGGGAACTGTTGTTTTCATTTCCACGTAAAAATATATGGTGAACAAAACCTTTGCATCTTTATGTAGCTCATTCTGAGTACTATTGACACCTGTGTTTTCTTGATCCAGCTAACAAAATATGTCTAGCTTGATGAAATAGTGACTAACAAAAAAGAGGGATTGGTTTGTGGACCATAATCACTGGAATCAGTTTGATCTGCAAGTTACCATGAACCCAATTACATTTTCCCTTTATATCTAAGGCAATTACAGAAGGTTTTCTTTTTTCTTTTTCCTTCTTTCTTTTTTTTTTTTTTTTTTTTTTTTTGAGATGGAGTCTTGCTCTGTCATCAGGCTGGACTGCAGTGGTGTGATCTCAGCTCACTGCAACCTCTGCCTCCTGGGTTCAAGCGAACTCTTGCTTCAGCCTTCCAAGTAGCTGGGTCTACAGGCACGCAGCACCACAACTGGCTATGTTTTTTTGTATTTTCAGTAGAGATGAGGTTTCACCATGTTGGCCAGGATGGTCTCGATCTCTTGACCTCATGATCCGCCCGCCTCAGCCTCCCAAAGTGCTGGGATTACAGGCATGAGCCACTGTACCCAGCCCAGTTTCTTAATTCCTTGAAGAGAAAGAGAAACCCACTAAAAACAAATTTTGAATATTAGTGAAGTTATAAGATGTATTGTTGGTGGATTTTCCTCAGCTTCTACAACTGCTCAGATTAGTTCATAAAATTATCGAATAATCTATCCTTCTTCATAGAAAATGTAAACATCTCACAAATAACCACTCTCTATTAAAAGAGATAACACTATACCTAAGATGAGAAATTAATGATAAAATGTGTTAATTTTTGTTCCATTCATGAGATTGATTTAAAATAAGTGGCAAACCACATTCAGAGATAGATGATAGATGGATAGATGATAGATAGATAGATAGATAGATAGATAGATAGATAGATAGATAGATAGATTTAAAATAAGTGGCAAACCACATTCAGATATGCATATTTATATCCTTTTATTTGACTATTCTGACTCCAGTGATTAGTGTTTGCTAAACAAATTCTCCATTCATTCCCTACTGGTTTTTCTACTTTGCATAATGTTCACAAGATTTCAGGACAAATGTCATTTTCAGATATTTTTGGATTAGAATTGATTCGAGTATTAATACCTTTATAAATGAATTACCTTTCGATCATGGCCAGTCTGATTGCATCAATTTGTGTGACATTTTGCAAAGCAAATCTGTCATTAACCTTCCAGTCCAGTCTACTGTGTTAGGCAACCTGTAATAACCCTTTGCAAACATAAGATGTAGTAATGGATTTATTAAAAACTAGAAGGCATATTTAAAGAGGTGAGTTGCATATGAATATGAAAGTCAATTTAAATCAGGTGGCACTAAATTTGATGTTATGATGCCTGTATTTATAGCAACTATTTAGTATTCATTTTTCCTATAGCACTAGGAAAGTTGTGTCATATGTCTCTGTGGGTACAGGCCTGGAAGTGGAAAGTAAAGTAGAAAAGAAAATTTGAGAGATTTAACTTGCAAAATTAATGCTGCTGGTATATAATAATCATGGACCAGTGGGCCAAAATGAGAAACTAGAAGGAGCAAACTAATTTAAATTTGGTTATGTGACTATAGATACATGTGCATATTTTCAAATATTTATCTCTTAGTGGATTAGAAAGGATACCTATAAGTTAATTTGACAGGTTCCTGTTGCTTTGTAACTATTGCACATTAACTTTTAATATTTCCATAGTCTCCATATATTTAACTTTCTTCATAAATCTACTTTAGAATATTTTAATTATTCATTAAGTCTTCAATATAAATACTTCAAATACCCATCAATGATAGACTGGATAAAGAATATATGGCACATATACACCATGAAATATTATGCAGCCATAAAATAGAATGAGTTCATGTCCTTTGCAGGGACACGGATGAAGCTGGATACGATCATTCTCAGTAAACTAACAAAGGAACGGAAAACAAATACCACATATTCTCACTCATAAGTGGGAGTTGAATAATGAAAATACATGAACATAGGGAGGGGAACATATAACACACTGGGGCCTGTCAGGGGTTGGGGGGCAAGAGAATGGAGAGCATGAGGACAAATACCTAATGCATGCAGGGCTTAAAATCTAGATCATGTGTTGATGGGTGTAGCAAACCACTATGGCACATGTATACATATGTAACAAACCTGCACTTTCTGCACATGTATCCCAGAACTTAAAATATAATAAGAAACAATAATAATTTTTAAAAAAGAATGAAAGGAATGTATGGGAACATATTTAAAGAAAATATAAAATTTAAAAACAGGTATGATATGGTTGATGCTCTGATGCATTGCCCAGGTTTGCCTCAGTACTGAAAGATTTGCCTTTGGCTGCTAGGGGTGCTAGCAGCTGACAGCCTCCACTGCCAGACAGCTCTGGAAAGTGCTGCCTGGCCAAAGGCCAGATTTCCTTTTTTGAGGGCTGCCCATATCTAAGGATGAGTGGATACAGTGGGAGTGTGAAGGCCCAGCCCCCTTGGCCACAATGTGTAAGCTTCATTGTACTCAACAGGCTGGCTGAAGGCTTTGCTGAGTTTTCATCACAGCCGACCTTTTCTCTTTCCCAATCCTGCTTCCTTTCCTTTTATTCCAAAGGAACCAATTCCATGGGCATGCCCCATTAAATTACCTTCATTTGAATATAAAATTCCAGTCTATTCCCAGGAAACACAATTTGTAAAATAAGAGTTGAGAAGTAATTAGGAGACTTCAAATCCATGGCCTTCAATTAGCAAAACAGAGACAAGATGATTCTGCATGTTCTTGAGAAACAAACAGATTTATTGAACTCAAAAAAATGGCTTATGTTTAAAAGTGTTTCTTGGTGTAAAATTCATGAACAATCTGCATTAAATTCTAATTCCTAGACCCTCCCAAATCTTTGTGTGTATGTGTCAGGGGCTAGGGGAAGCAGGGTAGAAAATAGTGTAAACTTGACTCTGCATATTTAAGAAGATCCCTGGAAAATTGTATGTACGCTGATGAAACACAAATCATTTGTAGCACATGAAGCAGAAAAGAGGACTATACTTAGAGTACATCAGATATTCTGGGAAGCTTCTTACTTTAACATTCATCTACATATTCATTCATTTATTGATATTTATTATTCAGGTATTTATGTACTATCTATTTCATCTGTCTTCACTGTTTTGAATGAGGTTGTGCTTTACATTTGAATTTAGTGTAAATGACAAACCAAACAAAGCCATGTTCTGTACTCACCAAAGGGGCGAATACCTAGGCACAGATATGATAATTGATGGGATTTTGTATCACCTATTTTTAAAGAGATGAGAGGATCTTCACCTGTATGCTTTATGGTAGCCCCAAGTGTGGAGAGGAATATGAAATTATTGTATGAAAACTATAAACAAGGAAGTCAGAGTGAGAATATATAACCAGAGAGAAAAATATTTGAGCCAGTCCAAAGACAGCTAAGTAGAGTTAATAATTAATATTCCAAAAAAAAAAGACTCAACTAAAACAAAAAAACTAAACTAAATAGCAACAATAAAAACAGTTGAAAATTATTTGGTTCTCCCCTGATTCTGAAACTTGGAGAAGGTGAGCAGGATGCAATATTAATTATGAAGCTCGCTTGAAGCAGGTCCACATATTAGCAGCCTGGTTTCTTTAATCTCAAATATTTTCCAATTTTTCTACCATTAATTTTCAATTATTTAATAATACAAAAATAAAGCTATACATCTGTTTGTAACTTCTATAATATTTGACCCTACAAGGGTATTTTTAAAGTCTGGAGGACAGGACTCAGTGAGTGCTCATATACCACCAAAACAGAATTAGTTCTATACCTGAGATAGATATTCCACATATTTTTGTTTCTTTAATTATCTTGAAAAAGTGTTAAGAACAACATCTTTTTCTGCCCGTCTGAAAGAACATAAACTAATGAGCAGATAAACAAGCAAGAAAAATAATTTTTAAAATCTTCAATTTGGATGCATTTGTTGGTCATCTAAATACATTTTTTAAACTGAGGATCAAAAATAGCAAAAATATAAATTCACCATAAAAATTATTTTCCTAAGCCAATTGAATGTTGTCTACATATATATGAATATTCTTAATAATTAAAGAGAAACCTATGTATATGGATGATACGATTTCACCTCAACGACAACAAAAATTGACTTCCTTTGTAAATTTAAGTGGTTTAAAGATTCTTGGGATAGAGATATTCCAAGATGGAGATATAACAACAAAAAACCGTACTACTTAGTGCCAGTGGTAAAATCAGTGAGAATATATGATAAAGCACTCCAAAATTATATTATATATAAATGGTTTAAGAGAATTTATTTCTTGTGAGTTGTTTAAAATTTCAAAATAGCTATTTTTTTTTTTAAAGGTAGGTTTTAGTTTGTCCTCTGACTTGCCAAACTTATCAGCATTTGCTTCTTTTCCAAGAAATCCACCACTGCCATTTCACTTTGGCTTACAAAAATAACCATTCTGAAGGTATACCTTATTCATAGCTTCGAATATTTTACCTTTTAAAAAACACTTTTGTGAAAATTCCTCACTTGACAATTTCGTTGTTTGAATATAACTGTTTTCTTATGACGTTGACAGGCTGGTAGAGAAATCTCTATGAGATGAAAATCATTAAATAGCCAGACTTAAAAAAAATTAATCATGTAATAGAGATATTTGAATGTTTCTAACTGATCCAATCTTGCTAGTAGTCCATTATAATATTTTTATCAAATAAGAAGGTAGCAGAAATATTAGCTGCAAGGATAAAATTTTGACCAAGCAGGTAACAGAAAATATTTTGGTAAGTATTTGAAAGCTGGCTTTGATTTATAAGCAAAAGACTAGTGTGCAGTTGAATATTACTATCAGTTCAGTATATCACTGCTAAACTGAGCAAATGAAACAGAAAAAAACCCAAAGGCTTCATTACTAACAATTACCATCTTCAAATATTATGTTTCGTGAAAATGTGCAACTACTATATTATAAATTATCAATTTTTCTTAAAAGATGTACTTCTATTTGAGAGGGAAAGAAGGGAAATAAAACATCTACAAGTATTAAAGTTAATGAAGTATGCTGTTACTGGTTTTATTCATATAATGCTTTAAAAATATTTTTTCTTGGAATTCAATTCTGGCAAGATACTCCAAGAAATACGGTTCCTATAGTCAAATAAGTTTGGGCTACGCCACATATTTCTTACTGAATACTTAAGGAGCATTTCTGTGTTTTAAAGAAAGTAAGTACTGTACTAAAGAAAATTATTTGTGTGTAATCCAGTGATATGCAATTTTATTTGAAACAAAACTTTGTTTTTAAATATTCCTGACATTACTAAACTAGTTTATGAAATATTCATTTATAAAGCCTGATGTACAATATTTTGCACATGATTGACATTTTCTAAATAGCAATTCATATTTCTCCTATAACAATGAAAACAAATGTTAGTTTGTGGCATCTACAATTAAATAAAGAAAAAGCAAAGTTATTTTTCCTGACTGGTTTCAAATATTAATATGTGAAATTATTTTCATAACACATCTTCCTGGGATACTGAAGTATAATGTATAAAGATGCCTAAAAGCTTGAAAAATCAAGACATAGAAGCAGCCTCTTGCAAAGGTGAAGTATTTCATGAAGATGAAGCCTCCTGATTTGGCTCAGCTGAAATGCTGCCTTCCACAGGAAATATTAACATGATGTGATTAAGTGGAACAGAATTCATTGGCTAGTGCGAATTTCTTAAGAGTTGAATAAGAAATCCCATCCTGCTTTTCAGATTGCTCATTGGTATTTCGTGTTACACTCTTAGATGAAAACTTTAACTTAAAACAACTGGTGGGTTTTCACTAATTCCATGAAAACTCAGTGTATGTAACATATAATCAATCTATTATTGGGGATAAAATCTGGAGTTGAAAAAAAAATTTATCAGATTTAGTGAAAGAAAACTTATCCAAAAGTAATTTAAATGACTACCTGAGTTTGCCTGTCAGCGATAGAAGACCAAAGGTAGAGTGAAAATTGAGATCTTTAGTTTCGGTATAAGAGAACTTTATAACTTTTTGAATTATGAGGGCTAAAAGAACTTTAAGAGTTTATCCCTGCTCTCATTTCTCCTTTGCTTTTATTTTTATTTTCCCCTTTGTTCCTGGTATTGTACCCTGCAAAGAATTGAGACTCTGTCAACAGAGTTGAATTAGAGATCTCAGAAGCAGGAGCATGATTCTATGAAAACACTCCTTTAGAAATGTCAGTTTTATTAGGGCAAGCCTATTTCCAAGTAATAGACTAGCACCTACAATTCAGGAGTGCCACATAGCAAAAAGAAGAGAGAAAATAAAATTGCAGTAGATTAAGATTTATAGGCAAATAATTTTCTACCTGATTTGTGTTGTATTTTCTTGAGCTGGAGTATTTTCTGTATATTTGCAGGTAATTTCAGCAACAGATTTACGTCTTCATCTAATTTAAACGTATGCTTTCATAAAATGTCCACTTACTTTATCTTCCTATAAATAGTGCCATTTTCTCCACTTCTTTATGAAGGTGTGGGTTAAAAAATAACATTTTCTATAAAATATATGTCTATTTAAGAGTACTGCCATCCAGAGAAAGCAAAATGGTTCATAATAAGATCATGGAGATAAAGTTCAATCAATAACTGACCATGAGGATAAACAACACGTGGAGATTACAATTTGAGATGAGATTCAAGTGGGGACACAGAGCCAAACCATTCAATCTATTTTTGCATCTTGTTTCCAATTCGTCTCTTTGTAACCTATCTTTATGCCAATCCATTTTGCAGATATTTTACCAGACATGTTAGGATCAGGTAACACATTTCATTGCTCTTTTTTCTTTTTTTTTACATTTTTTCTCTTTGGATTATTTGAAACTGTATGGGGCAATTAAAATAGTTCTGAACCATGGGTCCAGAGATTAGGATCTGAGTAGGTTCTGCCCCTCCTCCAGACTTCTTACTTGTTTAAGTAAAATAGAGAATACAGGGCTGAAGCTGAAGTTACTATAGACTTCCACCACCTCTGATCTCTCGGGGCCCTTATACAGCTGTGCACTAGCCAAGTGTTCATGCTAGGGATATTTTATTTAGAGGAATATTTTCTGATGTATGTTAACAATCCAAGAAAAAGCATGGATATTCAGAAAATTTGAAAGGCAGGAATTCTTATATAAATCTGCCTGTCTTTGACTCCACCTGCACATAAACACACATATACACACACATATGCACAACATACACATATACACACACACATGCACACACATATGCACAGTCACAAATGCAGGTTGAAAAAATTCCTAGAAATAAAACAAAGAATTAAACCTTTAGTTTTTCATCATGATTTCTTAGCATTTTCAGCTTACCATATTAAAAGTTAGCATTTCAAATTCAGTTTAGAGACAACTTTAATATGCAGTTTTCATTTTCAGTAGAATCCAAAGATTTTCCATTGGTTTTATATGATGAACTTAAGAAACACTCTTGATTAAACTCAAATCTGCCTGCTGAATACATGGTGTTCTTGCATCCACTTTCATCATTGTCTTACTGATTACATATCTGAAGAGTAGAAGTCAAGCCCATCTAGCCATTTGGAGACAGTTTGAAATAGTTTTTATTATAATAATAATAATGACTATGATGTGTTTAGCATTTATTGTGTACTATGTACTGGGTAATATTTTAAACATTGTACATATTTAATTTATTTCATCCACAGAGGCCTAAAGTATATGTATTCTCAGTTTAACAATGAAGAAAGAAACTAAAGGAAAAAGATGTAAAATAATTTGCATGCAACCACACAGCTATACTTCATATAATTTAGGATAGCATCTTGGTATTCAGACAATCTGCTGTCAGATCTCCTGTCCCTGGAAGACTGAATTGGGAGTTAGTCATAATCAAAAGTGCAACAAATGCATCAAGCATAACTTTTTGAAATGAAATAAAATAGATATTGTTGTGTGCCTATTTGCAACCTGCTAGTGAAGGTGATTCCAATATGGAAAAAGAGAGCAAAGTTGAAAGGACTCTACCATCGATTCTGTTGAACTATGGGGCTTTCAAGCTTCAGTTTGTTCAGATGGTTGCTTCTGTGGTAGCAGCAAAAAGCTTAGATTGTACAGCTTTAGTTGGCAGAAATGGCTGTAAAATGCATCGTTGTATTCAAACTGGCCTTTTACAATAATATGCATTTAGTGTTTATCAATGTTATAAACTCAAAGTTTGAAAAAATGAAACAATGTTAAAAGGCTATAATGAAAAGTAAGTACATGCCCTTTCTCATGCCAACACTTCCCCAAAGGCAAATATTTTTGATACTTTATCTGTTCCTACTGTAATTTAACTTCAGTTGTTTAAAGACCACATCTCTTAAATAAGTGACTCAGATACTACCTATTATGCACTTTCCATTACAGTACATAGAAATTCAGCTCTGCTACACACCCCACTTTTCTGTTCTTTTTCCCTGGTAATCATTTATTCATTCACTGATTCACACATTTATTCATTTATTCAAAAGGATTCATTATTGACCACCTACTATCTACCCGTCATTTTCTAGGACCTAAGATTAGTGTGGTGGAAATACATTTATATCAGGAAAAGGCAGGCAATGAATAATCAAATTAGTGAGTCAAGTAATGATATATGCTAAAGGAAAAATAAAGTAGGATAACATAACAGAGAGTAACAAGGTGGTTGCTTAGGCACAGCCTCACATTTGAACAGAGAGTTTATGAAATGAGAAGGAGTCTATGTGGAGATCAGGAGAAAGTATATTACCAGAAGGAGCAAAAGTTTGACATTTTTAAGGCAGGAGTGCACTTGGCATTTTCTAGAAATGGATAAGGAACCAGAATATTCAGGCCTACACAGTAAGAGGGCAAGTCATAGAGCACAGTGTTAGAGAGATATTAGAGACCAGATCACTTCAGGCTTTGGAGGGCTCTCAGTACTGCAAGGCAAGCACACAGTCTGTTTATCCTCCCGATGACTCCCAGCCCTTCCTCTAACAGTCATACCACATGACCTTGCTTCCTGCTTTTTGAAATCAATCAGCAGTTTCTTTCACATAGTCTTTCTTCCCACTTGCTGCTATAGCAGATGAAATTTCTTCTGTCGTACATAAAGTAAATCCTTCACTTGAGTAGTAATTTATTATTTCTTACTTGTTCAGGGCACTTCCCTAGCAACTCTTCTCTTTCTGTCATAAATCAGAAATTTTTGCTCTCTATTGGATTATTCCCATAAACATCCAAATAAGCTGTTATTTCTTCTACTTTAAAAATGAAAACAATACCAACTAAATAATACCTGCTGATTCTATTTATTCTTCTAGCTACTGCCCCAGCCCTTGCTTTCTTTGCAGTAAAACTCTTTGGAATATCTGCATTAGTACATTTTCACACTGCTATAAAGAAATATCCGAAGCCCAGTGCACTGGCTCACATCTGTAATTTCAGCACTTTGAGAAGCCAACTGGGCAAATCATTTGAGGTCAGGAGATTGAGAAAAGCCTTGCCAACATGGTGAAACCATGTCTCTACAAAAATACAAAAATTAGTCAGGCCTGGTGGTGGGTGCCTGTAATCCTAGCTACTTGGGAGGCTGAGGCAGGAAAATCACTTGAACTAGGGAGACAGGGAGACAGACTGCAATCCAGCCTGGGTGACAAAGAGAGACTCTGTCTCAAAAAAAAAAGGGGGGAGAAAGAAGGGGAGGGGAGGGGAAGGGAGAGGAGGGGAGGAGAGGAGAGCGGAAGAGAAGAGAAGAGGGGAGAGGAATACCCAAGACTGGGTAATTTATGTTGGAAAGAGGTTTAATTGACACAGTTCCACATGGCTGGGAGATCTCAGGAAACTTACAATCTGAGCATAGCACCAAGGTAGGTCTGTGATACTGAGTGAGTGATGACATACAATAACCATCAGATTAAAGTGTTTTATAGTGTTAGACAGTTCCTTTTTCACATGCTCTCTCTCCTTCTGCCTTATGAAAAAGGTGCCTGTTTCCCTTTCCACCATGATTGTAAGTAGTATTATATTATAGATTATTAAGTAGTATATATCTTATTATATTACAAGTTATTAAGTAGTCTTAACTCACTATTGAGTTAAGACTACTTAATAAACTACCATATATATATATACACATAGGAATTATATATTTAGAGAGATGTATATAAATATATATATGCTATATATCATATATATAGGAATATATCCTATTTATATATTCCTATATAAGTATATATTTAGATATATATATAAATATATATATTCCTCTCTCTATATATAAGAATATATGTAAATATATATATTTATAATATATATATTTACATATATATATTTATAATATATACATATATTCACATATATTCCTATATATAGAGAGGAATATATATATTTAACTCACCTATTAAGGTTCCACAATAGGCTGTCTGAAAGCTGAGGAGCAAGGAAGCCAGTCTGAGTCACAAAGCTGAGTAATTGGAGTCTCATATTTGAGGGCAGGATGCATCCAGCACAGGAGAAAGATGTAGGCTGGGAGGTTAGGCCAGTCTGGCCTTTTCACATTTTTCTGCCTGCTTTATACTCTGGCTGAGCTGACAGCTGATTAGATCATGCCCACCCAGATTAAGGGTGGTTCTGCCTTTCCAAGCCCACTGACTCAAATATTAATCTCCTTTGACAATACCCTCACAAACACACCCAGGATCAATACTTTGCCTTTTTCAATCCAATCAAGTTGACACTCAGTATTAACCATTACAAGACCACACATTTTCAGCTTGAACCCGTACACATCTCAAGAGATCATACATAATCTCCAAATAAAGACAATAACAAGGTCATAATTACATTTAACATAATACAAGTATCTTCTGTACAACTGGAAATACACCAGTGTCCAACCCAAATGCTATTGCATAAAGTTAACAATACTTAAATTCTGATATGAAGTCAATAAATGTTATGTCACATGATAAAAAAAGAAAAAAGATATTTTCTTAGTACAAGTGTATATATGCACAAACATGTTTTTAACAAAAATTAAGGAGGAAATACTCATGACAATTACAGTCCTTGTTTCTGCAGCTGGTCACATGGTCATGGCTCATATTTATGACTATCTTCTTCTACTACCCATTCTGTATTCCTTTGTCTTCAGCAAGCACCTTTGCAGGTCATGGTTTTTTCCCTGGTGGAATGACCCAAACCTTCATTTCTGAAGGGTGTGGGCCATTTGTAGCCCTTCCTGGATTGTGCTGTTGTAGTTTCCCATTGAGCATGGTAACTCTAAGAGATGCCCTAATGGATCTCCTGTATTCCATGCATACTCTTCCTAACTTCTGTTGTGGAGTAGTAGATTGATTTTATCTTGATACTCCAGGTCAATCACCCCATTGTTACTACCTTCCTAGCCTGTTGACTTAAAGTTAAAGTAGCCCAAAGTGTCCAGGTGGCAATTTTAACTTCCAGTTTAATGAAATTGTTGTTCTGTCTCCTGGTGGCAGGGTTCCTCCCTCTGGAGCTAAGACCTCTTAGCCAGCAGAAAATAATGTCTTGGGAACAGAAAGCTAAAAATTTGCTAGTGGATCACTATGGGTAATTACAATCCCCAATGTTGGAAGTGGGGCCTGATGGGAGATGTTTGGATTGTGGGGCAGATTTCTTCATGAATGGTTTAGCATTGTCATCTTGGTGCTGTTTTGTGATAGTGAGTTCTCGTGAAATCTGGTTGTTTAGAAGTGTGTAGCACCTACACCCTCACTCTATGGTTTCTGCTTTCTCCATGTGACACACCTGCTCCTTCTTTGCCTTCTGTCATAGTGGCAATTTTCCTGAAGTCTTCCTAGAATCTGATCAGATGGAAGCATCATGCTCTCTGTTAAACTTGAAGAACCATAAGCCAATTAAACCTCTCTTCTTTATAAATTAACCAGCCTCAGGTATTTATAGCAATTCAAAAACAATCTAATACACAGGTGGATTCAGAAAATAATGAAGTCTTTTTTTACCTTGGACATTCTCTTCTAGGAATTTCCTCCTTATTAACTCTATTCCAGTTGGACTAGCTTCCTGTTTTAATTTGTATATGTCTGGAAGATTCTTCTTCTTTCTCTTGCCAAGGCCTATCTTGACCACCTTATACTGCCACTTTACTCAAATATATCCATACACAATCTGGCATTCACAATCCTTTTTTCTTTATTTATTCTTCTTTTCTTTTTCTATAGCAACAACTGGGTTGTAACCAAGTATGTAATGTACTTATTTAATATATTTACTATTTATTTTGTCTCAAAGGGAATGGCAGAAAGACCAGTTAAGAGGTTACTAAAGATTTTTAGTTGAGAGATGCTGGTAGGTTGGCCCAGGGTGGCATTGGTGAAGGACAGGGTCACTATGTCATATTTGGAAAATGCTTAGGAAGACAGCATAAATAGATCCCCTTAACACTTGGAGTAAATGGACTTCACATACTGAAATTGGGGCAAGTGAGAATAGCTACTGGGAAAAAGTTTATTTTATTTTAGACATGTTAATTTTCATATAATCATAGACATTCAAATAGAAATAAAAAATAGGCAGTTGGCTTTTTTAGGTCCAATATTCAGAAGAGAAAAGTTATAAAACATTGTGTGTGTGTGTGTGTGTGTGTGTGTGTGTAGTGTTAGATATTACCACCTAACAAGTGAAATAAAGAGAGGAAGGGCTCAGAGATAATTTTCAAGACATTCTAAAAAAATTGAGTAATAATAGATAATAATCTAGCAAAAGAGTAAAAAAATGAACATTGTATTAGTAGAAAATATAAGGAACAGTAATATTGGAAGGATCAAGACAAGAAGGGAGAGATGAACTATGTCATAAGCTACTTATAGATCAGTGAAGATGCAATGAATTAACCTGGCAATGTGAAAGACATTTGAAGCATTGATAAGACCATTTCTCATGCGTGATGGAGATAAAGATTTTACTCTAGTGAGTTAATAGTGAGAGAATAGAATGAGATAAGTGGAGACCACCAATTTTTATGAAGTTTTTAGTGAAAAGAAGTAAGACAGCAGCTGGAGAAGGATGTAGTTTAAGGAAAATTTTCTTATATTGTTATTGGTTTAAGGTGGAGGGTATTGCCATATATCTGTGTATTTGGCGGGTCCAAGTGGGGAGATTGGTAAGTAGGAGAAACAACGTTGTATGAAAAGATTAGGCAATTTCTAGGTCTAAGAAAGGTAGATACAGGCAAGAGAGGACAACAAGAGTAGAAGAACAAGCAGTCATGTCATAGATATCTAGTTTTTTGTATATAAAAGAAGGCAACTGTGGAGCAGGGGCTCTCTTTAATGTCACAATATCACAGTCACAATCATTGTTTAATTAAAAACATATATTTATATTTGTAGCACAATGTTAAGTTGTAAATACTTACTAAGAAACCAGCACAAAGTTAACATGAAATTTAATAGTGAGCTGACAAAAATTAATGCAAAAATGTAAGAGATGGTGTGTCAGAAGTTGCTAGAATTATCTAAAACCCAGCAGTAGAATGCACAGAAATCAAAAGAATCAAGATGGGGGAAGAATTTTGGAATTATAAGAATCACTTTCATTATTTTTTGTACCATGACTTGAACAGTTCTGGGATTATTTAACTTTTCCCTTTGAAGATAAGGGAAGAACTCCTCCCAAAGAACAAATTTATAGAAATTATTATAGATAAACTAAACAGATGGATGAAGTGGTTATATACCATGAGATTTGTTTCTCCAATACAAGGTGTCATTTTTTTTTAAGTATGAAACTTTGGTCATTGCTTTGGCCATGCCATTTTATTATCTCTTCATATAACTTTTGTTCCTAGCACTGATAATAGACCCATGTTTTTCATCTGCTTGATTGCCTTTAACATTTGATTGCCTTTAACAATATTTTACCATGCATACACATTTGTGTACTCATAGCTTAGCCCCCATGTTGGTTTTCTGCTCCTGTGTTACTTCACTTAGAATAACGGCCTCCAGCTCCATTTTTGCAGCAACTTGTTGCAAAAGACATTTCATCCCTTTTAATGGCTGAGTAGTATACCATGATGTATATATACCACATTTTCTTTATCCACTCATTAGTTGATAGGCACCTAGATTGGTTCCAAATCTTTGCAATTGTGAGTTGTGTTGCTATAGACATGCATACACGCTGTTTTTAGCCCAACATTCCCCAGATCAAGAAGTCATTGCTTTCTTGATAGCTTCCACCCTGAGATTTTTTCTACTTTTGCAATTTTCTGTCATTCCTTTCCTGTGTAGATACGCTGTGTCCTCAATCTTGTTCTTTTTTCTTTTTTAAATTTGGTCCTTCTTTCAGTTAAACACACCTCTTTTCTATTTTTCTCAGTTTGAGTGCACTGTGGAAAAATTATTTTAAACATCATGTTTGAAAATGTCTTTATCTTATCTTCCACAGCTGTGTTATATTTTCACTGTGTATCAAATTTAGGTTGACATTTTTTCCTTATAATGTCAGTAGCCATTGTTCCATTGTCTCTCAGCTGCTGTTGAGAAGTCTGATGCCAATCTTATTTCAAAACTTACATAATTCATGTTTTCTTTCTCTTTCTCTGTCTTTAAAACTCTGTATCTTTATCTCTAGTATTGTTGAAGTTTATGACAATATTCTTGGAATTTTGTTGAGGAAATTTGTATTTTGTGAATCACCTCCTTGTGGGTATAAAAGTTTGTCTTTTCTCTAATCTGCAGTAAGAGATAGATTAATAAATCTATCTTATTGATATTCAATCAATTAATATTGGTATAGCTATCTTCAAATTTCATTAAAAATGGCTATTTTTCTCAAATATTTGCTTTTGACTTCTTTCTTGGAACACGCATTGAGCTAAAACTATATCAAATCAAACATGGGGCAAATAAAGTAATCTCTAAAAAGATGTTTTTCAGGTCAAAGAGAATCTATAGCAATGCATAAACAGTATGACCATCACCATGCTAAGTTCAGCATTTCCCGAGGATCATATTTTTTTTCCTAATGTGTGACTCTTCTCTCTATCTTCTCGTTCTTTTCCCAAATAAATGTCCTCAGTTGCCACAGTACTTTTAATAGTTCTGTTAATGTGCTTCATTCAAATGAATACATACCTTGAAAATCTAAGTGCCCACATATTTGACCATAGAATGTAAACTGAAAATAAAATTCCAAGCCTCCCAACTGACTAAACAGATTATCTCTTTGCAAAGGGGAACCCAGAGTTACCCTGAAAACTGAATTCTTAGCTACAATAGGATGGCGGTAAGTCATGCTTCATTATACTCCCTCCTTTGCTAACCATGATTAGGCTTTTCTCCCTGTGGGCTTGACAAAATCCACCCCTTTCCAAAGACTCCACCACTGATGGCAACCAACCACCTGACACCCCTCTTTTTTTGTCTAATAAGAGACTACCAACCACAGACTGGTTCTAGCCAGTCTACAGAGAATGCACAGTAAGGGGTTTTGTGTTCTCTGCTTCACCTTTTTATATCAAAGGAGCCAACACCTCTACCCTCAGATCATGCTATTGCCACCATTTTTTTTGTACATGGGAACCATGAAGGGGCATGAAGCTCAACTGCGCACGTGCACAGATCTCTTTTCTTAAATATTCACAACTCATCCTCTACTTATTGAATATGTCTATTTGGAAACCCTGCTCAAAATAAATCTCTGTTCCCGTTGCCCCTCCCTTGAACTGTCTGTTTCTGGCTTCCAGCCAAGGCTGTGCTTTCCAGCCTGTCTGAATGGCCACCCTGCAGGCTGCAGCCATTTATGTGATATAAAGCCCTCCTTTTAAAATTTATGAACATTGACATTCTTCAGTTGAGAAAACTAAGTTTTATTTTTATATAATAAATATGTATGTTTGTTCACTCTTTCATGTGTTTCATCATAATAATGTTTCTAACATTGTTACTCTTTGACCTTTTAATAATCTTTTTTTCATTATTCTCTAAGCCCGTTCACAACTGCTAAACGTATTTCTCTTCTTTCAAATTACTAAGCCCTGAAGGGAGTAAATTGCTATTACAATAATTTTTCTATGTTTGTCCCATTAAATAACACATTAAAGTCTCTGGCTTTAAGCACACTTTTTTCACTTAATGCACTAGGTTGCTCAAATAAATACCAATTTCTCCTGTAGAAGTTGGCTTTCTAAATAAATGTATCTTACTCTGTGGGCAATTTTGGGCAACCATAAAACAATAATTATAATTTTAAAAAGCAACATTTTGACACAAAAATATATTGTAGAAACAGGCAAATTACATATTAATATATTTTATTTTTCCCACAAGCTAAGAATACATGTTATAGACTTCAGCAATTTATTTTCTTTCCCCAGATACCACATAATATCCTGTATTAAAAAATACTCAACTATCATTATTAAGGCTGTTTTTTTCCCTATTCTTTTTTGGCTCACTTGTTTTAATATTTACTCTCAGACATATTGAAATTGAATAACATAAATTTACCTATGTATATAGGAATATTTGGATAAGTTAGGATTGGTAATTCAAAGTTAAAGTCCTTAGTATAATGACACGTAAAGAAGGATGATGAAGACTTTGCTATGTTCAAAGGAACATTTGATTTGATTTGTGATTACATGTTTATATGCTGCTAAAATGTTTTTCTTTATATTATGTGCTTTATGAAAGGTCTGCTTTTGGGGACTTTTTCTATCAATTTCTCAAATATTTCAATGACAAGCTGAAGTCAGATGCTGTCAGAAGTTGTTCCTCACCTTCTTATTCTAGGAGACTGTCTCCCCCTGTAAAAGTCTTGGCCTTATAATATTATCTCTACATTTATTTATCCTACTAATACCACCAACTGCATCAATGAAAATCATGCTTAATCATCTAACATATGTATTCAAATTATGTCTTTGCCTTTTGAAATTGCCTTCATGCCTAAAAAGCATTTATTTCTATTGCAGCTACCTGACAAAGAGTGTTCAACAAAACCTTGCTCCCTGGAAAGAGTCAGACTATCAAACCAATCACAGAATAAAACTGACAATGTAGTAACCTGTTATCAGTGAACAAACAATCAAGAATTCTAAGGTCTAATCACAAAACATACTGTTAGACAACAAAAATTTTTAAGTAACACAACAAATATATGTGGTTCACTTTTAATATATTTTTCCTTTATTTGAAAGTGTGCTAGGCCAGACACGGTGGCTTGTGCCTGTAATCCCAACACTTTGGGAGGCTGACATGGGCAGAACACTTGAGTTCAAGAGTTGGAGACCAGCCTGACCAATGTGGTAAAACACTGCCTCTATTTTTAAAAAGAATACTAAAATTAGCTGGGCATGTTGGCAGGTGCCTGTAACCCCAGCTACTCAAGAGGCTGAGACAAGAGAATCACTTGATTATGGGAGGTAGAGGTTGCAGCGAGCCGAGATTAGGCCACTGCACTGCAGCCTGGGCAACAAAGCGAGACTCCGTCTCAGGGGAAAAAAAAAGTATCCTAAATACGGAATTAATTATTCAGCCACCATATAACCAAAGCTTTAACCCTTTCTATTCCAAGGTACTCCTGTGCTATGTAGGAGTCAGCACTAAGAGTCCTATTAACCTACTTACCTCAACTATTTAATAGTGGGGAAGGGGTAATACCAAATATGCTTATGTGAATAACCCCAGGCTCTCCAGTCTTACTCTGCACGGAACCTCTTGCTTTGTTCTTTCTTAACATCTCAGTATCTCATACATGTCTCATACCAACATCTCAAATTTGATCTGTGTTGATCTATCCTGAACACATTTACTCTTCCTCTTATTACTAAATCTATTTTGTTTTCTGTGGCATTCTTATGTCATAACTAATACATTCCCTAATATCAGTAAAATATGTAGCAGTTATCTGCTATATCTATTAACTTTTTTAACTTGTATTCTTTTTCTTCAGTTCTTTCTAATCCTACCCAAGTGTCAAAATGAAGGTTTTTCATTTTTCCGTATACATTAATGTTAATGTATATAGAAATGGCTCGAATTCACTAAGTTTCAATGCTTTGATTTAGTGTTTGCAATGGCAATATTTTCTATTTCCTTTTATACTTCTACACCTCTAGCTCAACATGGAGCTTCTTGTCTTTAACAGATCCACTTTTTAAATGACAAATTATAGAAACCAACTGACTGACCATACACAATTTCTTATAATTCATGTGGTTAACTGTTCTCAAAACCCAGGTTTTCCACCCCTAATACAAACATGCCTCCTATGTATCCCTATCATTGACAATTCCCATATTTATTTATCTAAATATAAGTAAAATATCCTTCCAAATAGTATAATTTTTCTAATAATGGATTAATCCAATTCTTTTCTTTTTTGTGGACACACTTAAGATGTTGCATGGTTCTAGAGACAAACACTAAATCATTTAGATTAAATTCACTGTCACCAACTTCAAGCAGACCCTCAATATTTCTCATCAATCCAACCACATTTTTTCCAGTCAATGCTTTCCAGTTCTTAATAACTCTTTAAATATTCTGCACTCATCATATAGTTCAAAACTCTCAAACTTCTTCAACACTATTGAGAGATGATTTTTGCCTTCACTGAAAAGGTCTTAAATCATTTGGAAGAAATGCTCTTCTCTTCACATAAACAAAACCAAAAACCTACCTGATGAACGAACTTACATCATGTACACAGCTTTTTCCTCTACTCGGTTTCTGTATCTGAGCTACTGCCAGCTCAACAGTGACTCAACTCATTATTTTTCCTTCCTTCCAGCGTCTTCCGTATTTCCCATTCCACAAAATTTTTTCCATGAGAATGTGAAAATACTCAAATCTCTCTGAAACTGCACTCTCTTAACACCAAATTCTCTGCCATCCATTGCCATGAGTCTATCATTCTCCTCAAAGCCAAGGTTTTTGAAAATGGTGCTCACAGTAGTTATTTCCATTTTCTAAGCTCTATTCACTTCTTATCTAATTCCCATGTAGTTTCTGACTTATTCCACTGCATATACTTTCAAAATATTCAAATAGAATGTTAACGAATATTCAAATAGAATGTTAACATCACTGTGTTTTATAAACACTTCATCCTGTATATTGTTCAAATTCTTGCAGTAGTTAATACTATTTGCCACTTTATCTTTCTGAAAATATATCTGCCTGTATTAGTCTGTTTTCACACCACTGATAAAGACATATCTGAGACTGGGCAATTTATAAAGTAAAGATGTTTAATGGAGAACTCACAGTTCCGTGTTGCTGATGAAGCTTCACAATCATGGCAGATGGGAAGGAGGAGCAAGTTGCATCTTACTTGGATAGCAGCAGGCAAAAAGAGAGAGCCTGTGCAGAGAAACACCCTTTGTTAAAACCATCAGATCTCGTGAGACCCATTCAGTATCATGAGAACAACACAGGAAATACCCGTCCCCATGATTCAGTCATCTCCCACTGGGTCCCTTTCACAGGACATGGGAATTATGGGAGCTGCAAGATGAGATTTGTGTGCAGACACAGAGCCAAACCATATCACTGCCTTTGCTCTCATGGCACCACACTGCCCTGGTATTCATCTTGTATTGAGTAACTCTATTTCACTGCTTTCTGAAAACTCTCTTCTTTACCTCTTACCATCATTGATAACCCTCAGAACTTAATGCTAGTCTCTTCTTATTATTCTGATGATTTCCAACTTCACGACTTTAGAATCTAAATGTAGAGCCAGTGATTATTTTCCTACCTCTCTGCCAACATTGTCAATTGCATATTGCATGTCTATAATTTACAGTAACCTAAAACTCAAACATCTTCCTAAACAAGATGCACCATCTTTTCAACATAATATTTTTCACATTTTTTCTGTGCTTCTATGCCTTCAGTGCATGATCTTGCAATATAAATAGTTGTCCAGTCAGAATTACAGGAGTTCACAATTTTCTTTTCTCATTCTCAGACCAACTTCCAACCAATCACTAGCTTATAATCCATCTTTTTTTGTTTGTGTGTGAGATTGTGTGTGTGTGTGCGTGTGCACGCATGGGTGTGCACACGCTCTGTCACCCAGG
Organism: Cacajao melanocephalus; assembly: GCA_963573385.1. NCBI lineage: Eukaryota > Metazoa > Chordata > Mammalia > Primates > Pitheciidae > Cacajao > Cacajao melanocephalus. The sequence continues at coordinate 23,948 of CAUYLG010036796.1, forward strand.
CTGAAGTGCAGTGGTGTGATCTCAGCTCACTGTGTGTGTGTGTGTATGTGTGTATCTGCGTTCTGTCACCCAGGCTGAAGTGCAGTGATGTGATCTCAGCTCACTGCGTGTGTGTGTGTGTGTGTGTGTGTGTGTGTGTGTGTGTGTGTGTGCTCTGTCACCCAGGCTGAAGTGCGGTGGTGCAATCTCTCGGCTGGCTCACTGCCACCTCCACCTCCCAAGTTCAAGCAATTCTTTTGTCTCAGCCTCCCAAGTGGCTGAAACTATAGGTGCCTACTACCACACTCCACTAATTTTTGTATTTTTGGTAGAGACAGGGTTTCACCATATTGGTTAGGCTGGTCTCAAACTCATGACCTTAGATGATCCACACGCCTCAGCCTCCCAAAGTGCTGGGATAGGTGTGAGCCACTACTCCTGGCCTTTTTTTAAAAATCTCACATGTGTAGTTTCTTCCACCTTCCAGACACTGTTCAGTATTCTAGGTTACTATCTTCTAAAATATTGAAATTAATTTTTTACTTCCAGTTTAGATCCTTCATTCTTCTCTCAATATTAAACCATAATGCTCTTTCAAAAACACAGATTTGCTCATATAATTTCTCTGATGTACCCTTTCCTGACTTCACCATCTTAGGTAGATTATGAATTTTTAATGACCACAAAGCCCTTTATTATCTGCCCTCTGCTACCTGTTTGCCACCTGTTGCCACTCTATCCTTGTTCTTACAACCTGTTAAAAGAAAAACCTTAGACAAGTGAATTTAATAGAGTTTAATTGAACAAAGTACAATTCACACATTGGGCAGCCCCTGAACCAGAATAGATTCAGAGAGGCTCCACCCCTGCTGCATGGTTGATTTATGGGCAGAAAAAGGAACATGACAGAGAGAAAATGGAAATGAGGTACAAAAATAATCATTGGTTACAGCTTGGCAGAACAGTTGGCCGCTTTTGATTGCCTGAAAGTCAGTGACTGGGGCAAGAGTAGGTTACGCTCTTTCTATACATTTAGTTGAGTTACAGTTCACTATGTGTGGAGAAACCTTTAGGCCAAACTTACATAGAAGAAAGCAGTTTTAGGCTAAATTTAAAAAACCCAATTGAACCTGCTTCCAGGTTTCTCTACCTATAACTTATTCTATACCTTGTCCACACATACATCATTTAGACCTCTAAGTTCTGAATTTTGAGTGAGAACTTTGTTGACATCTACTCAATTATTAGCTTTTCTGTTTCATTTTTTCACTTAACCTTCTAATTTAATTTTTTTTTAAATAGCACATATAATTGTTCATTTCATTGTACATGTAATGTTACACTGCACATTGGAAAATCTGGATCAATGGGAGAATAACTACTATGTGATTAAAAAAATTTAACTTCATCTTTGAGATATATTTTACTAAAATCATATGTACATAAATACATACTGATTGATTTTTAGTATATAAATAGTTTCCAGGAAAATCTTAAATATGGACATTTTTGCAAATAAATTTTTCATAACTTAGAAATTTAGTGATTAAAAAGATTGCTCAAAACTTTACCTGGTAAATGCTTATTAGTACATGAAGAAATCCAAAGGAAATAAAATATTTTAACTTATAATGAATTGTATTTTTATCTACTTAAAGCAATAGTTTAAAATTATTTCTATCTGTCACTAGTATTGTCATTAAATACTAAATGATATGAGCAAAGAAGCATCCTTTTCCTAATTCACCCCCCGTATCTGTCAATTAATACAGAACAAATTTTATTCTATAACTTCATATCTGAAATTCTACAAAATGAGACTGTATATTTTTCCAAATTACTATATGTTAAATATCTACTTAGTGCTAAGTGCTGTATTTTCCAAATATCATCACATTAGGGATTCAATTTCAACATATGGATTTTCAACATACTATAGCTTTTGAGCAAGAAAAGTAGCATGATTTTATTTGCTTTCAAAAGGTCACTCTGATTTTTAGGTGAGAAATTTATTATGGAAAAAAAGGGAGTGGTGGTGGACTAGAAGTATGAAGAATTATTGGTAAAGTACTAATAATTGGTAAAGCAAGAAATAATCATACATAGTTTAAGATGATAATGTTGAATAAAGCAGCCACATTTGGGAATTTTTGAAGTCTGAGAAAAATTAAATATGAATAAGAGAATAATATATTTTAAGGAGAAATGTAAGAAATGTATAAACAAAAATAGTAAAAGTGAAAATCAAAGATCAGATATAAAAGTATCTTTTAATATAAAATAGTTTGATGATAGATGTTCAAGATGTAGAAGAAAGAGGCTTACAATTCTCTGAGATTTCAAGCCCACATGACTGAAAGGGTGACAAAAGCATTAGTCAACATCGTGAATTATAAAGAAGAAAAAAGCTGCATAGTATTCTATGGTGTATATGTATCAAATTTTCTTTATTCAATCTATCATTGATAGGCATTTAGGTTGATTCGATGTCTCTGCTCAGGAATGAGAAATGAGAAAATCCCAGTTGTCAAGTTAATGTATAAAATTAAAATATATCTGTTTTTCAGGCCAAAAAAAAATGAGACAGAAGAAAGCTTTATACATAAACTGCAGGAGACAGTTGAGGATATATTCGTGCAGTGCTGCGAAGAGGGTCAACAAATAATTGCAAATTTGGGTCTGAAGATATAAGGGAGCAGAGAGCTAAGGATTATGGTTTTTCTTCAGTAATTTACAAATATCAATCAAAATCTGATTCAATAAGTTGAAAAAGAAAAAGGATTCAAAATAAAAGCTTATGAAACAGCACATAAAATATGATGAACTGTTTTTTAATGTAACCAAGAAACAGAATTTTATTTAGAGAAACTATGTAGAATCTGGGTGGGAAAAGATTACAGCATAGCAAGCTACAGAAGTTCATAGTTCTTTCTAGAAAAATGAAAAATAACCTTAGGCAGAGGACACTTTTTCATTGCTTGGGATAGAATTTAGCAGGGTTTGTTTTTGTAGAATATTCCTAATTGATGGACTGCAAATATATCTACCACATAAAAGGCTTCCAACAACTGTCTTCTTGTTCTATAAATGTTTCTCCTTTGAATATCATTTCCTTTTGAGATGCTGATTCATTACAGAATGGAGTATCTGGCTTGATAATACAACTCAAAAGTGGGCAAAAAAATTAGTAGCACCTGAGTGTTGCAGCAGTTATCATACAATGCAGACTTCTGCATTTTGGTGAAACTCAAAACTGAAGAGTTTGGCCCCTTCTATTTGTTATGTTAGTGTTGACGGATTTTTGTGGCTACAAAGCTGTAAGAACTACTCTTCCAACATTCCTGGAAGAAGAAAAATCTCTCAAGTTTACTTCACTGTTATAGGGAGACTAGTGTGGCAGGAGCATTGGGAGAGTGTAAAATGCTATTATGTATGCAGATGTTTGGAACTAAAGCCAAAGAACTGACCTTATTTTGAAACAGCCACCAGAGCAAGTACATATTAAAATTAGACAAAAATGATGATTTGGGAGAATAACTCTAAAACAGAGTTTATATACATACATATGAGAAAGAGTCATCCTCTGTCACCTAGGCTGGAGTGCAGTGGCACTATCTCAGCTCACTGCAGCAGCAACTTCCCACTCTCAGGTGATTCACCCACCTTAGTATCTGGAGTAGCTGAGACTACAGGGGTGCACCACCATGCCTGGATAATATTTGTAGGGAATAGGTTTTGCCACGTTGCCCAGGCTGGTCTCAAACTCCTGGGCTCAAGCAATCTGCCTGCCTCAGCCTTCCAAAGTGCTAAGATTGCATGTGTAAGCCACTGTGTCCAACTGAGAGAAAATAAGGATTTATTTATTCATTTGCAATAAAGTGACAGGCTTAATATTTTTATCAACTCTCAAAAAAAAGATAAAAATGATGATTTTGGTTAAGTTCTATGATAAGCCAGCATAACAAACAAATAAAATATATATAGGTCAAAAAATAAGTGAGGGCAATGATCAAGAGACGACAGACTAACTGCAGCTGACATTCACATTCATTTAAGGTTGTTTACTGATCTATGACAAGGGAAAGACTTTAAGGAGACACCCATTGTAAAACTAGCATCTCAAAGAACTCTGCTTATTAAAAAGATGACTAGGATATGGAAACTTCCCTACCTTACCCCATGCTTATGTACTACTGGAAAAATTGCTTATATTGTACCTTGAAGCCAAACAGATGGAAACTCACGTTCCTGGAAATTGCTTATGAGATACATTACCTCTGTAATATATCATTGATCATCAGACACTTATTTTCAAATCCCACCCTCTACAAAGAAGACATGGAGATGGCCATTGACTTTAGCATTATGATGGGGCTCTAACTGACCACTGGAAAATGAACAGAGGAATGACATCTTAAAAGCTTTTTATCTCTACCCTAAATACATGGTCCAGAGAGTGAATGCAGCTTCAAGCTTGGTATGAGAAAAGTAAGACATGTGATGTGGACTTAAAGCTGACTCATAGCCTGGAACTAAGCAGAGCAGAATTATAAGATAGTGAAGAAAAAATAAATTACTTTTATTGTAAGCCACAGAATTGGGGAAATATTTGTTTATTTATTTAATAGATGGATTCTCATTATGTTGCCCAAGCTCAAATGCAGTAATTATTCACAGGCACAAGCCCACTACTGATCTGTACAGGAATTCTGACGCACTTCGTTTCCAACCTAGACTGGTTCTTCTCTCCTCCTTAAGCAGCCTGGTGGTTCCCCACTCCCCAGAGGTCACCATATTGATGCTAAACTTAGTGAGCACACCCCACCTGATCAGCATAGCGCACTATAGCCCAGAACTTCTCCACTCAAGTGATCCTCTTGCCTCAGTCTCCCGAGTAGCTGGGACTACAGGCACATGCCACTACACCCAGCATGGGGAATATTTTTAATGTGGCATTATCAAAATCTGATGAATAAATATATTCTTACTGATTTAAAATCTAAACCTGCTCTCTAGGAAATTCTAAGTAATTTCTCTAAGCCAAAAATATTCTCACATTAATTGCTTCAATGAAAATGAGTACCTTAAAATCAAAACATGCATGCACAGATATGCACAAAGAAACAAGATGCCATAAGCAGCAATCATCCATCAGATATAGAATACTTCATAATAATATTCATTTTTAAAAATAATTTGAGGTATAATTTATATAAAATAGAATATACCCATTATAATTGCTCAGTTCAGTTAGCTTTTGCAAATGGATACAACCATATTAGCATTACCACAAATGAACAATTTCCTTCACCCAAAAAGTTATACATTCCACTTCATACCTTCCCCCAAGATCTGGTCTTAGATAAACACTGGTCTGCTCTCTATCACTGTCTGTAAGATTTACTTCATCCAGAGTTTCATATAAATTGAATAACACAATACGTACTTTTTTGGTCTAAATTCATTCACTCAGTATATTTTTGCGTTTCCTTCATATTGATGTCTCTATAGCATAACATCATGTGGATATACCTTAATATGTTTCTTATTTTGTGTCTCATCGAATATTTTGTCTAGGTTTTTGGCTACTATGAGTAAAGTTGCTACAAACATTCATGTAGAAGTCTTCATGAACTCACACATTTTTATTTCTTTGGAGTAAATACCAAGAAGTGAACTGTCTGGGTTATATGATAGGTGTATGTTTAACATTATAAACAATTATCACATTATTTTCCAAAGTGGTTATATCTTTTTATATTTCCACCAGCAATGTATGAGACTTTAAATTGCTTCATATTCTTGCAAACTGTTGATATTGTGTTTACATATTGCTTTGGTTTTGTTGTTGTTTACAGTTTTCTCATAACTAAAGGAGATGAAAAAAACTTTAATCTTCTTATTGTTTCTCTGCCTATCTTATTTTGTATAGTACCTGTTCAAATATGTTGGATACTTTCATTTTTCTTTTCTTATTATTTGGCTATGGGGTATACTTACATATTAATATTATAGACACAAGTTGTTTGTTGCAGATATATTCTTTTAGTGATCACATTTTTCTTTTGTTTTCTTCTTATTTTGTTTTTAAATTTTTTTTAACAATTTTTTTTTAATAGAGACAAGGTCTCACTATGTTGCCCAGGCTGGCAACATAGCAGTATTCCCTGGGTTGGGGCAATCCTCTCACCTTGGCCTCCCAAGGTGCAGGGTGAAAGGTATGACCCACACCACTTCTGGCATACTTTTGTGTTCTCAATTTTTTTTTTATTTTTTGAGATGGGGTCTCACTCCCTCTCCCAAGTTGGAGTGCAGTGGCACAGTCTCAGCTCATTGCCACCATTGCCTGTTGGGCTCAAGCTATCTCCCACCTCAGCTTCTTGAGCAGCCTGGCTAATTATTTGTTTAGATGGGGTCTCACCGTGTTGCCAAGGCTGGTCTTGAACTCCTGAGCTCAAGCAATTCATCCGCCTTATCGTCCCAAATTGCAGGGATTGCAGGCGCAAGCCACTGAGCCAGGTCTTTAATGTAAATATTCTAAGAGAAGATTCAAATTTTGTTAAAGCCAAATTCCATATTTGTAAAAGTTTTATGACTGTATGTTTTGCATCCTGTTTACAAAATAATTGGCTATATTAAGTTCACAAAGATAGTTTCATTGCATTTATTTCTAATATTATTATAGTTTTAGATTTTACATATATAGATCAGTGATAATTTCCAGGTTAATTTTATGTATAAAGTGAGGAGAAGTTTAAGGTTCATTTAAAAAAAAAACATAGATAAGTAGTTATTACACCACATTTTTAAAAATATATATTGTATTGCATTTTAAGTTTTGGGGTACGTGTGAAGAACATGCAAGATTGTTGCATAGGTACCTACATGGCAATGTGGTTTGCTGCCTTCCTCCCCATCACCTATATCTGGCATTTCTCCCCATGTTATCCCTCCCCAACTCCCCACCCACCGCTGTCCCTCCCCTAGTTCCCCCCTACAGACCCCAGTGTGTGATGCTCCCCTTCTTGTGTCCATGTGTTCTCGTTGTTCAACACCCGCCTATGAGTGAGAACATGTGGTGTTTGATTTTCTGTTCTTGTGTCAGTTTGCCGAGAATGATGAATTCCAAGTTCATCCATGTCTCTACAAAGGACACAAACTCATCGTTTTTTATGGCTGCATAGTATTCCATGGTGTATATGTGTCACATTTTCCCTGTCCAGTCTATCATCAATTGGCATTTGGGTTGGTTCCAAGTCTTTGCTATTGTAAGCAGTGCTGCAATGAACATTAGTGTGCATGTGTCCTTTAAAAGGTTGTTCACTACCTGACAAATTATCTTAACACACTTGAGGAAATATATCTATGTATGTGTGTGTGTGTGTGTGTGTGTATCTATTTCTGCATTCTGTTCCCTTCGTTTTATCAATCTGTATTTTTGCCAATAACACACTGTCTTGATAAGTACATCTTCAGAATAAATCTTGGAATCATGTAATGTATGTCTACCAAATGTGTTTTTTATTTTTTCAAGATAGTTTTGGCTAATTTAGATGCTTTACATTTTTGTTTGAACTTCAAAATTCCCTTTACATGTTTTTAAAAATGTTATTGAGATTTTAACTGAATCCCGTTGAAATTAGAGAGCAAATTATTAAAAATTGATGTCTTAATACTTAATGACCCAACCAGTGGACAAAGTCAATAAAATGATTCATATCTGTAATATCTCTCAGCAATATTTTCAGTTTTTAGTAAACACATTCTAAACATATTTGGAAAGAAAAACAAAATACTTCATATTTTTAAAGCTGCTGTAAAGGGTAATTTCTTAAAAAATATCTTTTCTCATTGTCTCTACTATATACAAAAAAAATTAAGTAATTAGCTTTTGCATTCTAATTTATTATCCCATGAATTGGCTAAATTTACTATTTGTTCTAGTAGCATTTTTGTGTGTGAATGAAGCCAGTTATATTTCTTTCTTCCCAATCTGTATGCTATTTCTCTTTACTTATCTTATTGTATTTACCAAAAACTCCAAAACAATGTACAATTAAAGTGGTGAGAATAACCAAGTTATTTTCTTTTCCTCAACCATAGAGGGATATCCATTAATGTTTCAAATTAAAGATACAACTAACAATAGGTTTTTGTAGATGTCTTTATCAATTTGAGGTATTTCCTTTCTGTTTGTAGTTTATACTTTCTTATGAGATGGTGTTGAATTTTTCATTTTTTTCTGCATATATTTATATAAATTATATGTTTTTGGTTTATTTTGCCTATATTCTGTTTAATTGAATCAAACTATAAAATGTGGACTATATTTACCAGCCAAAGATCAATCAAGATAAGGTTAATTAAGAATCAGATGATTACAAAATTTTCTATTTGGGATATTAAAGATATTTCCAAATAACTCATAAGTTGTGGGTATAAAAATGAACATTAGAATATAATTTAATATGTAATCATTAGGAAAATGCTAAAATTTAATATGCAATTATTAAGAAAATACTAAATATCAAAACTTGTGAAGGGTTAGGGACAGAGACAAACCATATCAATCTACAATATTAACCATTAGGTTGGTGCTAAAGTAATGCATTTTTTGCTGTTGAAGTTAACAGCAAATACCACAATTACTTTTTTACCAACCTAATGTTTACAAATAAGCATAGCAAGAAGAGTTTTTGTACACAGCTATGTAAAGAGTCGGCTAGGAAATGTTCTTGGAATAATACTTTAGCAATTCTTAGTAAAGTGGAGCAATTCCACTTATTAGCATTTGATAAAGTTATGCATATGTATTCTGTTATAAGCACAATATAATTCATAGTGCCATTATATACGCTAGTAAGATACTGGGACATCCCAATATCCATCAAGACTAGAATGAACACATTTTTGCTATATTGATACAGTAGAGTAATATGCAGAACTGAAAATGAATTAAATACAACTATACAAAGCAATAAGGTGAAAATAACAGAAGAATATATAAAATATAATTCAACTTACATACAATTTAAAGCCACGCCATACCTAACAATGAGTGCCTCAGAAAAGATGCATGAGTGAAAAACGGAAAAAAATCAGAATGATTAAAGGAAAAATAGGGATAGTGTTTAAACTTGGTAAAGAGGAAGAATATATTATCAGAGAAAGGGACTGACATCAAGGTAAGGGGTCTCTCAATTTGGATGAGGAATCCCTTGGTGATCATTTTATTCTTATTAACAACACGTTAGGTTTTATATAGGGGTGTGTGTGTGTGTGTGTGTGTGTGTGTGTGTGTGTGTGTGGTGTTTACCATCATTATAGACTTGGCCAAGTTAAAGTAATCACTTTCCAGAAGAGTTAGAATCACATAATGCTCAATTTTAGTATCACTTTCGGTTTTCCATTTTCAAATATATGCTGCAGAATTAAATTATACTCTGTGTTCTCTTAATGAAGATGGGGCAAAGAAACTCAATCATATATTGATTTTTTTCTTTGTATTTCTTTGATCTTCCTCTTGGCAGGACTTGGAACTAATAGCTTTAGGGATGAAAGAACACAATTTGGCAAATGTAGCACTTACTCAAATATTATAGATTTGGAGTTTAAAATTGAACTCACATATATCAAAGTTCAAGTTCCATTTGTCTTTTTTTGTTGTTTTTTGTTTTTTTTTAATATATTTTATTGTGTTTTAGGTTTTGAGGTACATGTGAAGAACATACAAGATTGTTGCACAGGTACATACATGACAATGTGGTTTGCTGCCTTCCTCCGCATCACCTATATCTGACATTTCTCCCCATGTTATCCCTCCCCAACTCCCTAACCCGCATTGAATTTCTTCTTCCAAGAGACGAGGCTTATTTTGCTAAGATTTCAAAAGCATTTAACACATTCTGTGTGAAAAATATTTTTGTAATTGAGTTAGTAAATACTCAAATATTGAGAAAATTACTCAATAATTAATAATTACTCAAATAATGAGAAAATAAAAGTATTCTCCAATTTTAAAGGACCCAGTGCATCTCTCATACTGCTAAGTGCACATGATCTAATTAAAGCCCACAGTCAGTTGCCTATATGTCAATTAAGACCGCTGGCATTGGAGGAAAATAAAAATGGACATCTTAGATTGCCATTTCCATTTCTAGGCTCTAACCTCCAAATCATCAAAGATTAAAAGAATATAATATATCTCAAATGTATTGTATTTGAGATACATTTGAGCTATATTGTCTTCCAAACACAAAAGAAAAGCATCTTGTAATTTAATATTCAACATGAATATTCAATTTTTGAGGCAATTGAACAAAAAAGTAACTCTTTTCAATTTGAAAGTAAAATTAATAAGCAATTCAATATAAAAATAATAATCTAAGTCATTCTGAATACTGTATAACAAAAAAGAAATTCAAAGTTCCCACTCTTTTCCCACAGAAAACCATGTAGTTCTAATAATTAGTTTATTTCTCCAGTATGCTCATCCATGCTTTACAATATTTTCAATACATACATTTTAATATACTTCTAAAAGGCTTTAAACAATGACTTTTATGCTCATAAACCTAGGATATTGAGTTCTTATTAATACCACGTAGATGTGTCTATAAGGTACTTACTAAAAGAAATCATTCGGTCGGGTGCCGTGCGTGGCTCGTGCCTGAATCCTAACACTTTGGAGGCTAAGGCGGGCGAATCACGAGGTCAGGAGAGACCATCCTGGCTAAACTGTGAAACTCCATCTCTACTAAAAACACAAAAAATTAGCCAGCTGTGATGGCACGCGCTTGTAGTCCAGCTACTCGGGAGGCTGAGTCAGGAGAATCGTGTAAATCCGGGACGTGGGGGTTGCAATGAGCAGAGATTGCGCCATTGCACTCCAGCCTGGGTGACAGAGCAAGACTCCGTCTTAAAAAAAAAAAAAAAAAAAAAAAAAAGGAAACTGAACAGCAGCTCAAAACTGAAAATGCAATTTCTAAAACCTTAAGATAGAAAACTGATTCAGGGAAAATGCTTTAAAGCATAAAATCTAGAAAGTTAAGACTGTAGAAAAAATAATATTCTTGAAACCTGGGGACCTGACCCAGGAAAAAGCCAGAAAGCTATAAGACGTGGAGTCAAATTTGATATCAAATATTAATAATGTAAAATTTAATGAATCTGTTAATCAACAAACATTTAGTTATTGTCTCCTAGTGCAATGGATTATGTTAAATTTTAGGAGTTCTAAGGACAAAACAAATCTTGCCCTCAAAAGAATGATGGATTTTGTTTTGGTAAATAATGTCCCTTATTCACAATATAAAAACTAATAGAACTAATAATAACTAATATGCAGAGTGATTTAAAAATATAAATCAAAGCTCTAGCTCATTCTGAGCTAGAGGGTTAACAACAAAACTATTGGCCTTGAAGCAGAAGTATAATGGTGTCCACAGAAAAGACATGAAAATTATTACCACTGCTGCTAAGAATATCTAGAAAGGACAAGAAAGTAGAAGAAAAAGTATCCAGGAATGGGTCATGAAGAGAGAAGGGGAAATATTTGGGAACATGACAGATGATAAGCCTGAAAATATAGGTCCAAAACACAAAAGTTTTTTTTGAAATATTATAGGCTTTTATGTTTATTTGGAAACCAATGTAAAATTCCTGAATACATTTATGTAAGGAGAGAAAATAATTCAATTATGATATTGAAGAGACCACTCTGTCAGCAATAAGGATTACAGGTTTCTATTTAGGAAGACTCTAAGATGGACAAAACATTTACTTGTGTTCCCAGCAAGAAATAATGCGGTCTTCAAAAACAATGGAAATATACACATTTTAAAATAAATTTTGAAGTCAAAATCATTAAGATCTAATGAAAATTTTAAAGTGGAGAAAGAGAGAATGTAAAGTGAAGGATGATTTCAGGTTTCTAGCTTACTTGTTAAGAAAGTTAAACAAATATCCCCCAACCCTGCCCCCTTCTCATTTTAAAACATGGTCCCATATAGGAGTTCACCAGTGAAGTATATAATTTGACAGAATAGAATTACAACCTACAGCCAAATAGACGCAGCATATTCTGTGATTCACAGAAACACATTGTTAAAGTTATTAGCATGTTACTGGCCTTGCTAGTATTCAGAATAATGTGCTGTCAATGAGAAGAGACCCAAATATTCTAGAGTTGCATTATCTGTGATGTAAATTAAAATAGGTAGCACATATTATGATCTTATTGTGTGCCATAAACTATTCTAATCTCTTTACATCCATTAACATATCTAATTCTCTACACATATCCCTACTAGATAAGTACTGTTATCTTCTCCAGTTGACACGAGGCAACTAAGACGTAATAAAATTACAAAGTCTTCCAAGAGCACGTGACTGTTACCAGATGTCAAGTCTAGCCAACCAGATTCCTGTGTTTTTCCTGGCTCTTCATATGTAGTTCCTTTATTTGATTTGCATATATATATATATATTTGTCTAAGAGAATTTTAATGAGTAAAAATGATAAATTCACAGCCATAAAGATAGTAAGGAATTTCATGACTCCTGAACTATCAGCAAGAGCTTTAAATTTCTTTTTCATTTCAGTTTATTGATGAAATTTTTGTTCAGTAGATAAATGTAGTTTAAATATCATCAGACAAATACTGCATAATCTCACTTATATGTGAAAGTAGAACTCATAGAATCAGAGAGTAGAAAAATGGTTACCAGGCACTGGGGATGTGGAGAGTGGATAATTCAGAAGACTTTGATCAAAGGATACAAAAGTTATTTATCTATTTATTTATTTGTTTGTTTATTTATGAGACAAAGTCTCACTCTGTCACACAAGCTGGGGTGCTGTGATGTGATCTTGGATCACTGCAGCCTCCGCCTCTCTGGTTCAAGCAATTCTTGTGCCAGTCTCCCAAGCAGCAGGGATTATAGGTGGGCACCACCATGCACAGTTAATCTTTGTATATTTAGTAGAGATAGAGTTTTGTCACATTGTCCAGGCTGCTCTTGAATTCCTGGCCTCCTGTGATCCTGCCTTGACCTTCCAAAGTGCTGGGATTATAGGCATGAGCCACCGTGCCTGGCCAAAGGACACAAAATTTAAATTAGACAGGAAGTTCACAAGATCTATTGTGCAACGTGATAACTGTAGTTAATAGCAATGTATTATATATTTAAATATTGCTCATAATAGATCTCAAATGTTCTCATTACAAAAATAAAATGATAGTTATGTCAGGTACTAAATATGCTAACTAGCTAGATTTGAACATCTGTAATATAAACATGTATCAATACATACATATTTATGTATATATACCATAACTATATAAAAATTTTATTTTTCAACTAAAAAATATTTTTAAAGTATAATAAGACAATTTGAAGCTAAACACCTTTCCCACTGTAAGTGGCAAGGAAAGATAGAAAAGACCACTTGTGTTTAAGGAAGTACACTTGAAAAAATTGGAAAAGTCAGTAATTGCTAGATGTTACAAAAGTATCCAAATATAAGTGAATTTCACACCATGGAAAACTGTTTTCCACTAGGTGACAAAGTGGTTCTGCAATGGTTATACTTGTATAAATCAAAATTCAGTAGCAATTGACAACACTAGGGAGTCTGGAATATTTCTTTTTGCTTTTGCAACAGAGGAATCACAAATTGCATGTATTTTACCTAATTTGAGGTGAATTATTGCAGACTTGAGACAGCAGTCTTAGAATGTTTGCAGATTTATTCCAATTACATTTCTTCTCTGTAGTAGGAAGATGTCTTGAAAAACAGACAGTAGCATCATGTTGGAAAATGTGATACTTGTTTAAAGGAGTTTAGGAATTTGATTTTTTTTTACCTAGTATTGTTAAGAATAGCCCTGAAAAAGCCTTGTGCCTGAATTCCCAATCTTCAGAAACCATTATTCAGCTTTCAGTAATACTTTCAAAGAAAGAAAGTGTTACTGAATGCCTCTCCTTCACTTCCCAGCAAATACAATGCAAACTTCTTATATGACCTAATTTTATTACTGAAAAGAGATAAGTTTTAATCCACCTCTGAGAGGGATGGAAAAATTGATATGATGCAAAAGACAGAAACGTAGTGGAGAAGTATCACAGCCACAGGGAAAAGCTGCCATGGGGCCATTTGTGCTTCCAATGAACCCAACACTCTTGAATTGAAGTCAGTGTCTTAACTAATTCAGCAGCATGTGGCAATTCAGCCTAAGAAGGTTGATTCTGATTCTCTATCTGATAAAAATAAACCCATATGTTGGCCACACTGTTCTTGAAAAAAATATGGTTTTAGGAATCATTGCAATATTAAGTAGATTTGTGAAATTCCAGCTTGGAACTATCAAAGTTATATCAATTTCACTTAGCATGTTCTGGAGAAGCCTGGCCTAATAAACAGACAGTATAATTTATGTTTATAACTTCTAGAAAGATATTTGAGATCTGTGACAACACATGTTTAGCAAAAATCACAATTACTTTTGCACCAACCTAATATATAGATTGTCTTAATAAATATCAAATGTTTTTTAAAAGCCCATTTTGCCATTTTTGAGGTCTCCATAGAGTGTGAGAGCTACTAGCTGCAAAATATTATTAATTTCTTGCTCTCCTTAAAACATAAAGGAGTTAAGTGTTTTTTTCATATCACCAGTGACAACTGGATAAAACATTAAACACTGTTTATGTATTCTTTTCCTAGGATATATATAATTCTACATCCTAAATCACAATAAATAAACTGTTTATAATTCATTGAGTCAAGAAACATTGTGATATGATTTGCCTGTGTCCCCACACAAATTCTCATCTTCAGTTGTGGTTCCCATAATCCCCATGTGTCATGGGTGGGTCCCCATGAGCTCTAATTGAATCTTGAGAGCAGTTACCCCCATGTTGTTCTCGTGAGAGTGAGTTCTCACAAGATCTGATGGTTTAATAAGGGGCTTTCCATCCTTTTCTCAGCACTTCCGTCTCCTGCTGCCTTCTGACAAAGGATATGTTTACTTCCCCTTCCATCATTGTGAGTTTCCTGAGGCCTCCACAGCCATGCAGAACTGTGAGTCAATTAAAACTCTTTTCTTAATTACCCAGTCTTGGGTCTGTTTTTTTTTTAGCAGTGTGAGAATGGACTAATACGCATTCCTTGAAAACTCTGTCTTTCTCCAGCTCCACATTCACATGTTTTGTTTCTCAAAATCTGTGTTTATCAAAGAATGATACCATTTTGGAGCAAGAGATAATAAAGAGATCAACGTTAGAGGATGCTTTTAGAGTGACTGTTGGCAAAACTGTCATGAAATTTTTGGCAAAACAATATCTCAAAGAAATAGAAATCAGTAGCCTTCTTTAGACATTCTCTTTGTAAGAGGGTTCTGTTTTCTTACAAAATAAAGCAATATAATTTTCCTTTAACTAAAGAGAATTACTTCATCATTCAATGGACTTTTAACAAATAAATCTTATTTATTATAGAAGACTGTGCACAGTAATGCAAAATTATAATAAAATAAAAACTTCTACAATGGTAATCAAGTAAAAAAGATGATTTTAATCCACCAAATAATAAATAAATTACAAAATGGAATACAAATGTCATTGAAGTATCACTAAAAGTTCTATGAATGCCTCAAGAAGGAAGAATAGCTCTTGGGGTCTTTTTCAAGGTAATATTTGTATTGAATTTGCTCTTGAAAATTCAGGGAAAAGCATTCCAGGACAAGGCAATAAATTAAAACAGAGGTTTGTATATTAGAAAAAGAAAGATAAGAGGTCTTTAAACTTTGCTCATTTATCACAGTGGATATGTGTTTATCACACAAGGAATGTGAAGGGAACGTTGATGTCAGAGAGTTAGTAACAGCATGAAAAATTTGAAATTCACAAGAAATGAAAAGCCATTGTATGTGTGTTTATATGTGCACATATGTGTGTATGCTGAGTGGTAAAGAGGTTTGATAGAAGTGATAACACTGAGAAGTACCAAGCATTAATTTGGTAAATATATAGATCAAATCAGATGAGAGGTAACAGACTAGAATATATCAAGGAAGCTATTGCATAATAATAGTTATAATAATAACAATGAAGCTGGCATGGGAAAAAAAAGGCAAGAGAGCCATAATGGACATGGAGAGACAGAGGAAAAAGCACACGTTTGATGAAAAGAGAATAGTCAAGTACAGCTCAAATATTATTTTTAAATTTGACATTAAGTCATTTATCACTTTTCTACAAATATAAAGCTTTTAAACATATGACTATAGGCACATAAAGAGAAATCCATATGTACAATGAAGCTTAGAATAATACTGTCTATAAGATTGCTTTATTAGTTATATTTGTTCTCCATTACTGACATTAATTAAGTTTTCACTAAAGCATTAGAATTAACTGTTATATATACATATGACTACTAGAGAAGATTAGAAAAAAAAAATTCCCCCATGATTTTAGTCATACTCACTGTTTCCAATTTAAAAATCATCACAGGTCAAACTATATGGAAATAGTCAACCTTCCCCACCAAGTCAGCAATAGCATTAGAATCAGAAAGCTGACATCACCTGATGAATAGGGTCAACGGCTGCTGTAGCAGCAAATTTAACACATATATTCATTCAAACTCTAGATGTCAATGGTGTAAAAATATCATTGACCAAGCTTTCCTCTTTTACAAATAAGATAACTGCTAGTTTCTTTTTTTTTAATCACTATTCTTTTGTGGCCTTACATAACAAGTTCAATGACCTAAGTTCCGACCTTCCAATTCAGACACCCTGGGAAGGAAGATACCAAACACACACAACAGTTTCCAGAAATAAAATTCACTTTCACCTTAAATTAACAGGATATGGAGGACATTAACCAATATGTGACCCTGAGATAATGATTTGATATCACTTATCCTGTGCTTTATGAAAATATATTAGGAGACAGCTAGAATGTCTTAACAACCTCTGAGCAAATAAAGAGAAGGTTCTCAGGGAAGAGTATTTCAACCTAGTGTTGAAAAGCAATTTGAGGTTAATTGCTTGATCTTGAGACATGAATACTAGTTCTCCAGTCTCCAGGGCAGAAGTTGAATCTTAATGGAGAAGGGATATTACTCCAGAAGGAAGTATAATGACTGTCCTTGGTGGGTCTGTGATTGCAGAAGCAATGATCTGTTAAATGATGCATAATCCTCCAGAGAACTCTCTGATCCAGAACTTAGTAATGAAAGTTAGATCAGGGACAGAACCATCTAAGTTCCCTCCCCTGCTAACATTTCTAATGCTCAGGGAAGATGCGGAAACAGGTGGTCTTCAAGCTGAAGAAATTCTCAGAGTGAATGACTGCAATCACCACAAGGACATGATACAATGGGCTTAGTAGAAGCAAATATCCACAAAGGGCTTTCAGGTTTATAGTTGACCCTTGAACAACATGGGTGAACATGCTGACCTCCACACCATCAAAAATATGCATATAACTTTTAAGTCCTCCCAAACTTAACTAATAACCTATCGTTAGCCAGAAGCCTTACCTGTGTATAAACAGCATATTAACACATATGTTATATGTTATATGTATTGTACACTGTATTCTTATAATAATCTAGAGAAAAGAAAATGTTATTAAGACAATCATAAGGGAGAGAAAATGTACTTACTGTTCACTAAACGAAAGTGGATCATCTTAAAGATATCCTCATTGTGATTACTCTTAAAAGGAGGGGGAAAAGAAGAATTTGTCTTGGTGATTCAGGGGTGGCAGAGGAAACGAAATGGGACCTGTGCAATTCAAACCTGTGCTTTCAAGCATCTACTGTATATTTACATGTATGTAAATTATACATATTTTCTATATATGTTAAATATATTTAATTGATCCAGTGGGAGCAGAAGCCAGTGACATTTGGGATACCTAGGAGATATTGTATAATTGCATGCTACATAACACTTAATAAACTTTAAGAAAATTTCATTTTGATGCACTGCTCCTAATATGTGTTTAAGTTTTGCTTAAATTTATTTATATGTACCTAATGAAGGATATTCTCAGATTCTCTGGGCCAAAGAACTTTAATGTTTCAATATTTCTTGAGCACAGGATCATCTTTATTGCCAAATTGTGAGATAAGTGAAATTGAAGTCCCCACACAGCTACAGTTTACTATTCATAAGTATCTCAATAATCATTTGAAACAATGATGTGTGACATTGGTTATATATCTGACAGCATCCTTCATTCTTTAATTCTCTTATAGATAAATAATCAGAATTCATCATTTGATTAAAAAATGACTGGAGATATCCATCTTTATATATTATGTGTTTTCATATGGAGAAAATTATTTAATTTTCTCTCTTAAGTGAAAATTTTTTTATTGTGGTCTATGAAAGATTCTATTTGTGAAATATTATAAACTATACATATTATAACATTTACAAATATTGAGTTAAATGCATTCAATTATTTTAATATAATTTAAATTTTGAACAAAATAATTTTAGTGTAAACATATTAACTAATTTTTTCTTACTTTTATGTTTATGAGAAACTAGCATTCCACTGAGATTTATGACTTCTTAGCTAACTGTATTTATTATTGGTTTTGATTTTTTTAATTTTATTTTTGATCCAGTGACTTCCTCCTTCTACACATACCTCTAAATATTGCACATACAACTCACTTTTGAGTCTAAGGAGATAACTCTGTAAATTTGCCATCTTAGGCAATATTAATATTTCAGCATTTTTCAAATTTGAGTAATAAATATTTGAAAGGATATTAAAGTTGTGATATTTAGAAGGAAATAGTGCTATCTGACAAGGCAAAATTTTAGTTAAACCTAGTTAAGATTTATTTACAAAGATTTCAAGAAGTTTTAATTTGCTGATATGTATTTTCATTCTTAAAGACAGAATCAATTGTACATAATTGTGCAAAATATTTGAGGAATTCCGTTTTTACAGGGCCTTTTGCAGAATGGTTAGCCACTAAACGTACTATATGAAATGATACACGATTGCAGTACTCATTTTATTTATTTATTTATTTATTCCTGCAAATAACATCACTATCATAGAACCTAAGATATGCCTTTTGGAATATCTTCTCAGTGTTTTTTGTGTGACTGAAACTCATGGCTCCACCTGGACCCGACAACCCTGCTTCTATGGCCACACTAAGTTGCGATTCAGCCCACAAGAGGACAGCACACACCCACTATGATTTCTTCTCTGCCCCAACCAATCAGCAGCAAGCACCTGTTAGCTGGCCACTCCTACCTCTTCTGCCAAATTGACCTTGAGAAACCCCTAACCTCTGAGCCTTGAATGCGATTCTATGAGTCTGAACTCCAATTCTTACATGGTGTGGCTGACCTTGTGTCTATTTCACTCTTTCTCTACTCTTTTTTTATTCAGCAGTCAGAAAGTACCCCTTGGGCAGTTACATTTCTGCAAGCCCTTTTGTAACAGCACTAGTGCATGAGGATGGAGCCCTCATGACCTAAACACTTCCCATTAGATCCTACCTTCCCACACTGTTGCACTGAAGTATTCACATTCAAACCATAGCAGTATGTGTCTAGATTCATTTTCCTTTTTTGCATGAAGTTGCTTGGTTTTTCTAACACTATCCATTTCTTCTTTCTATTGTTTTGTTACAGGAATGGGGTCTTTACCCAGACCCCAAGAGAATGTTCTTGTATCTCATCTCGTGCAAGAAAGAAATCAGTTGAGTCAACAGTGCAAAGCAAAAGCAAGTTTATTAAGAAGTAAAATGGTGAAAATACAGCTACTTCATAGACAGAGTAGGGCATTCTCAAAATATGAGGATGAACGCAGCCTCCTTAAGTGCAATACTTGTTTATAAACAATGATTATGTTTATAAAAAATGATCATAAGGAGATGTGCTCTGCTACAAGGGTTTGTGATAAAGGATTAACTTTCTTAATTACCTTTTGCAAGAATTGATATTATTATCTTTAAAGCAAAATTAGGAATGCTTCTGTTCTCAAGATATTGAGATATGTGGACACTCTGGTTAGTAAACATTATCAATCTGCTCCCTTAACCATAAACATCTAGAGGCTAGGAATATCTAACTTTCTGGGAATGCAGCCCAGCAAGTCTCAGCCTCATTTCCTAGCCCCCACTCAAGATGAAGTCACCAGAGCAACTTCAAACATTTCTGACAATTTTGCCTTTTCTCTTTTTCTAAGATCAGTTAACTCAATTTATGTGAGTTTATTCCAGGATTTTCCATTTTGTCCGATTAATCTTTTGTCTATTTTCCACCAATAACACATTGTCTTCTTTACTGTAGCTTTATTATTACTTATAAGTTTGAATAATATTTTTCAGCACTTGCTATGAGACAGACAGTATAATAGGAGTTTGTGTTAATACTGGAGGCAAAATCAGACAAGCACTTTGAACTCATGGATATAAACATTCAGTAGGGAAAATAGATATTAATCAACAAATCTTACAAGTGAAGTAAAAAACAAATCTCACTTTGAAGAAGTGCTACCAAAATGTTGTGGAAGCAGGAGAAGGGAAAATTGCATAATTAAATTTTTTGAGTTAGTTATGATCAACCAGAGAGCAAAATGAAGAATATTTTTAATAATGCATATGAGAATGATGTGGATAACATTAGAAATAATTTATAGACAGCGCATGTTCAGGCTTTGTGTAGGAGGAAGCATGACATAATTGAGGGACATATGGAAAACCAGTGCAATCAAACGGGCTACAGAGGGCAAGGTAAGCTTGAACACAAAATCTAGTTGTTGAAGCAGACAGTGACCGGAGCATGGGAACTCTGCATTCAAGTTAAGAACTGTTATATTTATATTAAAAGCTTTTTATATTTATACTAAGAATCAGTGGTAAGCTACATTTAAGTTTTAAGCAAGGTGTGGGCAGGGGGAAGAGGCGAACTTGAACACGTTGTTCCCTTTTAAAATATCTCTATGATAATCTTTCAAAGGAGTGCTTGAAGGTGAGAGCAAGGAGAGATGCTGGGAAAGAGCTAAGACGTTACTGTAGTAGTTCAAATGGTAGATGATGACAATGTATAGAACAGAATGATGGTGAAAAAAGAAAAGTGGGTAGATCAAAAACATGGTAAGAAGGCCAACCAGATTTGCAAAGAATTGAGTATGGTCTTGAGGGAGAATGTAGGGTAAAGTGGATTCCAGATGTTTGATTCAGATGATTGTTTAAATAGTGGTAGCATTACATAAGAAGTTTGGGACCACCAGGAGGAGGGTAAAACTTAGAAAGTACATATAATGGTTGTAATTTCTGTCATCTTAAATTTGAGAAAATCTTGAGAAATTTAAGGGTGCCAAGCTATCTTAAATTTGGCACTTTGGAAATAGAGGAACAAAGAAATGAAAACAAAATACTGGGAGGCTGAGGTGAGCGGACCACGTGAAGCCAGGAGTTTGAGACCAGACTTGTCAACATGGTGAAACTCCATCTCTACTAAAAATATAAAAATTAGCCACGCGTGGTGGCGGGCACCTGTAATCCCAGTTACTTGAGAGCCTGAGGCAGGAGAATTGCTTGAACCTGGGAGGCAGAGGTTGCAGTGAGCTGATATTGCATCACTGCACTCCAGCCTGGGCAACAGAGCAAGACTGTGTCTTAAAAAAAATAATCCAGCGGAAGTTTAAAGAAACTCCTTTCATAGACCTGGAAACTTAAAGGAGGAGGGAATTCCTCCCAGGTTAAAAGTCCCCTTCTTCCACACCTCTTTGGATTCCCTATTTGGGTCCCCTTCACAATCTCGTGGAAATTTTTCTCTCTTATCTTTTTCTTTCTCCTTCTTCTCTTTCTCTGCCTAAATAAATCACTTTCTGCACAAAAAAAGAAAGAAAGAAGATAAATACTCTTAATAAATTAGGGAAATCTTGTTTACAGATAACTTTGATTACATTTTCATTGGGCCTGGTTGGAGATAACAATAAATAAACAAATGTGAATACTGATAAATAAGAATTTATAAATAGTAGACACCATTCTAAAAGGAAAGACCACTATGCTTATGGAATGATTAATAGGCATGGTTTTGCAGAAGCAGGGGACAGTCTATCTTGAAAGGGCCAGTTAAAGTCAGCAATGCCTAGAGAATACAGTCATAATGTTTGTTAAACGGTGAATGGAAAAATATCAGATTAGTATTTAACAGAGATAATTATACCTACAGTGTATAACAACAGTTTCTAAAGTGTGGACTACAGACCTGTGAGGATCTGAAAACTTTCAAAGGATCTGCAAGGTCAAAATACTCTCAGATGTTTCTTGCCTTTTTCACTGTGTTAATATTTGCCGTAATGGTGCAAAAGCAATGATGAATAAAAATGTTTATGCCTTAACATGAATCAAAGCAGTTGCACTAAATTGTATGAGTAGTCATTATATTCTTCCTCATTACAAATGCTTAGTAAGAAAAAACAGGAAGAAAATCTACCATTTTACTTGGAAAGGTCCTAGAAGCAGCAGAAATTAATTTTATTTAATCTCAACTTTGGGTACACATCTTTGAAAATAACATGTCACAAAATGTCATAAAGCATGTGCTGGGACCAAAATACCACTGTTGTGTTGAGAAAAAGGATCTGTATATAACTTTTTAGCTATGAGCTAGATTAGCTGCTTGTGCAGGAAAGAGATAATACCTATGGCAGATCTGACTGCCTTTCCTTAGAAAGACTTGCTTGTAATGCTGGCCCTGAGATGACATCTGGGAACTTGAATTTAGAGTATGTTCCCACCATTCCCCAAATCTTTGTACAAATAATGTGATTTATGCTGTACTCCTGATCTGGCATGGCATCCGGAATTTTGATACATGCTAGGCAGAAGTTGCCTACATAACCAGCACCCAATAAAAACTATGGATGTTGAGGCTGAATGAGCTTTTCTGTTAGACAACACTTCCTGCATGACACAACTCATTGCTGGAAGACTTCAGCACATCCTGAAAGCTTGTGCCTGGTCTCCTCCAGATTTTGCTTTTTAAGCCTTTCCCCTTAGCTGACTTTGCTTTGTTTCCTTTATCTGTAATGCACCTTAGCATTGAATATGACTATATGCTAATTTCTGTAAATCACAAACTTAGGGGTAGTCTTAGGGACCCCTGACACTTTACTGTTTTTATAAAATACCTTTTGCTAGACAGAATGACTGACAAACTATGATAATTCAAAAATGGCTATTCTGAGGAATATTTTCTCAAAAATTAATCCAGTGATACTGTAACTTTGAGGTAAACAACTTAAAGCATTTTTTGCTAATAATGAGATTTGAGCTTTCAAGTGAAAAAAATTGGAAAATTAGTATTCACCACCAAGAGCTTGACATCTTTCATACTCAAACTTTTCTGATCATATTGTTATTGAACTTAAGAAAAATGAACCTGATTTCAATATTGCTTCATAAAGCATATCAATATTTGGGAGATCTCCACAACTCAGGGAACTAGTATTTTCTAAATACCCATGTATAATGCAGCAAATTCACAAGCAGGTAAGAGTCAAAGCACAGATGTACCACCAGATGCTAACGTAAGGGGGTAAAAGTTTGTTCATCTGGTTTCTAATTCTATATTGCAAATAAATATTAGCAAACTACCACTTACTGAGTTTTCATGTTATAGCAAAGAAGAATATCGAAAGTTATCTGAAAAAAATATTAAAAAAAGGAAAACAGTTTTCAAACTATATACTTGTGTGAAGCCATACAGGGTATCCTAGGTGTAACACAGACGAATACATAAGAATCCATTTTTCTTATACAGGTAAGCAAAAATTTAAAAAGTAATACCTCTCTTCTCACTCATGTTTTGTATTTAAACATATAGTTATTTTATAAAAACATGCTACTATGTTTATGTGTAATGAGATTTTAATATCTACTTTAAGATAAATTAATATAAATATACATTTCTGAGTTATTCTTTCTAATGCAGCATATATTATATCACATATCATATATTCTTTCTAATGCAGCATTATATTTTAAAAAGCTCTTTGAGGTCTTTCATAGCTTATAAGTGTAAAGTTAGACCTGGACCAAAAAAAAAATGAGAATTATTGGTAAGGAACACTAGAAATACTGGTGTCTGGGAGGAAAGTTAAGGGATTATTACCACATTCCCAATGGTGACAAAGAGGAATTTAAATTAGGGAATTGTAATAAGCTAGGAAAGAAAAACTGATTTAGAACATTTCATAGTTAAAAATAACCAACCTAGATAACTGAATAAATGTCTGAGTAGAAGAAAACAGAAAAGTTGAACAAGGCCAAGTTCATGAGTCTGTGTAATGAAATGGATTTCATCAGCATTATTATGTGACAAAGAGAGACATGTTTAAGATCAAAACAAGGAGTTAGTAATGGATAGCAGAATGCATGGAGTCACTGTACATTCTTTCTAAATACTTTTTATCACAGAACTTGGAAACTTTGTCATTGTTCTCTATTTCAAAGACTGATGTTTTATTAAAGCCATCAGTCATCAACTTTTATAATTATATTAGGTAAATTATAATTGCAAGGGTAAGCAGGAAGTTTGAACAAAATGGTTATGTATGATTATATTACTTATTGCTCTGGAGCTTAGACTCCCAATCCAGTCAATCATTAGAGTTAGTTCCCTTCTGGTAAATACTATTGGCTTATGTATTTTTTTAGATATTTTTAGAAATAACTGGTGATACATCATCACTAAAACACTGTTGATTATGATTAATTAACACTGGCAGCTTAAGGCAATTCTAACCACAGGAATTATTTTTTCTATTTATGGAAACAAGGCTTTCTCAAAGCCTAGTTTTATTTTTTAAGTCCAAAAGGTTGAACATTATTTGTGCAAAAAATTGCATCAATAAAAATGATCATATCTGGGTAATTTTTGGAGTGACAGGGTCAGAAATAATCTCTTTAAAGAAACATCAGAGATGGAAGATTTTGGTGAGGGCTGCTTCACCAGCTGGAGACCTCTGATGCTGGTGATGCCCTTGGCCATGCCTCCCATTCCTTCAGGAACAGGAGGGAGGATTACAGTGTTATAGCCCTTTCTGTACCTGTGGTTCCCGAGTTCTTGTTCCACATCTGAGAAGAATGAGTTTACATGAATAACTGAAGGATGAGCAAGGCAAAGAGTTTTATTGAGCAACAGAACAGCTTTCAGTAGAGAGGGGACCTTAAGTGGCAGCTGTCTAGCAGAAGACAAGTGGTCCTCCACCTGAAGGCAGGGAGTCCACTAAGTGTGGCTGAGTCCAAGGTTTTTATGGGCTCAGAATGGAGGAGTGCATGCTGATTGGTTTGCGAGTATGCAAAAATGGCTTAAAAAAGTTACCACTCAAAAATGAGGATGACAATACAGAAAACCAACTAGGGAAGGGCCGGTATATGTAATATAGATGAAGGGTGGGGATCAATCGGAGGATACTGCATCAAATGGGAAGAGAGGTTCTCAGTCCAGTCAGTGGATTTATCCTAGACTTGTAGCTTGATTTTCAGGCTTTAAACTGTGTTTGGCTTGAAGATTGGGTTTCACTGGGGGCCTGTCCCTATTTGCCTAGAAATTTGCCTGCCACCTGCCATTATCATCACATCATAGGATTTCTTAAAGTTCATATGCCTTGCAATTATATATGAATCTATAGAAGAGTTTTTAAAAAGTTGTTTTTGTTAACACATGGTGTGTTATAATTTCAAGTACTCTAGAAAGTGCCTGTAGATATTTTGTCTATATGCCTACCAATCTTTTCATCTTAATTGATGTATAAAATTAAAAGGATTGAGAGGGAGTAGATTGCTGGAAATATGAAAGATCAATACATTAAAATATACTGCTTTAATATAAACTTTATGAAATGCTATTAGCATTTCTAGCATTATCCAATAAACTGTCATTTTAAATATTGTGTTTTTGGAATGATAATTAAAAACTGATATAGTAAGCAATTCAAAATGTTTTTTCCCCATGATTTAGTGGATCATGTAACATTATTACAGATTATTATTGCAATTGAAAGTAAACAAATCTTAAAACAATTGCTGACTGTGTGTGTACACTGGTACATATATACATAGTAATGTCCCCTTATCCGTATATGTTCCAAGACCTCCAGTAGGTGCCTGAAACTAAGGATATGACTGAACCCTATATATACTATGCACTCATTTATTTTTCCTTCTTCACAGTTTCAGGGATAGATTTGTTCTTACCATAGGTGCTAGCAACCTCTGCATACAACTATTTTCTTTCTTTATGAAGTTAAGAACTTTTATCTTTTCACTTAAAGAAAGCACTTTAGGGGTTCTCTTTGACATATCTGGATGCTAGCATCACTACTCCTGTGTTTGGGGCCATTATTAAGTAAAATAAGGCCTACTTAAATATGAGCCCTTTCATATCAGTAGATCTGATCATCAAGATGGCTACAAAGAGACTAATGGGTGGGTAGCATAAACAGTGTGAACATGGTGGGCATAGGGATGACTCACAAACGTTTTATTTTATTTTATTTTATTTTAAAATCTTTTTTTAAATTATTATACTTTAAGTTCTGGGGCACATGTGCAGAGTGTGCAGGTTTGTTACATAGGTATACACATGCCATGGAAGTTTGCTGCATCCATTCCACCTTCATCTACATTAGGTATTTCTCCTAATGTTAGCCCTCCCCAATGAACATTTTAAATAAATGATAGTGTAAAACATTTTAAAAAACACATCAAACTCCATGTAAAAGTCAAGGTTTACAAAATTAGGGAAGTCATGAATTTTCTCTTTAGAAATAAACTTCTAATATTATAAATATTACTGATGAGTAAGCAAATGTCAGAACCCTAGAATTACTTACTATTTAATAATTGAGAAAACATAAAATTATATTCTTGACACAAAGACATTGTGTTTAATCAGAAGTGTACTTCAGGTGCTATGGCAATACTTGTCAGCTTTACTCTGAGAAAATTAAATAATTTAAGGAGTCATTAGTGAGTATAAATGGGCATTCAACTTTTGAAAATTACTTAAGATTCTGAGATGTCAACTGCCCTAAACCTAACTCCAACTAATTTAGGGGGAAAAATAAAGAACATTTCCTCAGTTAACTCAATGAAAATGTAAAAACCAAAATACAGATGACAGAGATGAAATGAGCTTATGAACAACTAGACCAGGGACAAAAATGCAATCAGAACTCTCTTGGTACTATTTTATTTTTCTTTCAGTATGCTGGCTTTACAGACTTTCACTTTAAAACCTTTTCTCTAAACAGCAGGAAGTATAAGCAGTCAGCATGTCAATGTTTTTATGACTTACAACTTTCCTCACCATGAAGAAATTGTTTTTCTTCTAAGGTAGTATGAAAAATCTCAGGCAAGAACTCTGACTCAGGTAATTTGCCCAGTGCCCACTTTCAAATTAATTAAGTGTGATATGATATTCTCTCATTAGCCTCAGTTGGATCATGGACTAAGGGATACATTTACTTACGTTTCAAGGAGCTTTTCCCAGAGGCAGTAGCATTGGGGGTCCATTAATTTGAATTAGAGTCCATCGCAGAGAAGAAGGGGAAAAATGTTTCCCTCAAAGTCATTAGAATAGATATTTACTGTGTCTATCTTTTTCTAATGTTTCAGAGAATTGGGTAAAATTACGTTGACACAGGTTGTCACACACCAAATATTTGTCTGTGTTTATTGTGACCTTCTCTTTCAAAGTTCCTATCATCTTAAAATAATACCTTAATAGTTCTTTGAAATTCCAAGATATAACTTACGTGCACAATGAACTAGCTTAATCAATGTTCAAATAAAACCTACAATATCTTCCTTTACTTTTTAAGTTCCCTTTGATGATATGTCCCCTTTCTGACAATATCCAAAGCAGTAGTTATGGCATCATTTCCTGCCAAAAGCCTCTCTGTCTGCCAGAATGAATGTAGCTGCTGTAATCTTTTAACTGTATAGCCAAAACTTCCCACAGTCTGTGTAGAGTTTGCAATATCTGTCCCATCATATCACATCTACCATCTCAGGCAAAGCTGCTTCACACCAAAGCTGCTAATGCTCATCACTCTCAATATCTAATGATGGAGAGGTGAGAATCACTCTTAGTGGTAGAGCACTAGAAGAACTTTATGTTTGACCTTAGCAGATAGAGAAAGAGGGCATGGGAAATTAAGCAAGTACCAGGAAAGGCAAACTGCAAACCAGTGGAGTCAGTGGACTAATTAGTTAGTCTTTATGAGACAAGAACAGACCACTTTAACCTTTATCCTAGAATAAAAGGGAAAAAAACCCTTCTCATTAAAGAAAATGTAACATTGCAATTGGGAAGGATTAAGGTTACAGCTTGGAACTCGACATCCCAGAGTGAATTCCCTATTATTGTGGCACTTGTCTGGGTGAACAGGGGCATCACCTTGGGCTAACACTGTCATTTACTCATTAAAATCAGATGACATAGAGTGCCTAAATACACAAAGTTCTTAATGAACGGTCCCCACTCAGATGATAAATTAGAAGAAGGAAGAAGGAAAAAAGAGAAAGAGGAAGATGAAGAAGAAGACGGAGAAGGAGAAGGAGAAAGAAGAAGAAGAATCATCAAAGGCCACACAACCGACAACTGGCAGAACACACAGATCACTGACATGTAAGAAAAAGCAACAGCCCAAAAGAGTAGGACCAGGATAATTAAATGAAGAGCTAACTGAGGAGATATCAGGAAAGTAATGCATTTAGAAAACAGAATAAAGCTTAAATAATAAAAGCATAATTGCTGGCCGGTGGCTCATGCCTGTAATCCTAGCACTTTGTGTGGCCGAGGCAGGTGGATTGCCCGAGTTCAGTAGTTATAGTTCAGCCTGGGTAACATGGTGAAACTCTATCTCTACTAATTACTGGGCATGGTGGTGCCAGCCTGTCCGGGAGGCTGAGGCAGAAGAAGTGCTTGAAGCTTGGAGGGAGGCAAAGCTTACAGTGAGCCAAGATCATGCCACTGAACTTCAGCCTGGGCAACACAGTGAGACTCCGTCTCAAACAAACAAACAAACAGACAAAAACATAATTGCTGAGGGCAAAATCTCAATGCAGTAGTGGGACACAGGAAATCTAAAATGTAAAATCACTGAAAGCTGATAAATAGTAAAATTTTAAGAGAAAGGCAGATCAATGCAAGGAATTTAACATAAATTTCTTTTTAAAAAGAAAAATTGAGGAAAAAAATGCAAGACAATAAATAAAGATGAGTTACTAAATCGTTCCTGACCTCAAGAAGAAATTACTTTTCAAATTAGAAGCTCTCACAAAGTACCAGCAGGTGAAAAATGACTTCATACCTAGAAATATCATTGTGAAAGTTTGAAATAAAGATAAATGTAATATTACTACATTTATGGATAATAATAATTTCTATTATGATACATATCATAAAGAATAAAGAATCTGATTAACATCATAATCCTTATCTGAAAATGAGATAATAGAAGAAAATTGTTACTGATTTATAAGTTACATAGTAAAGTAATTTTCATCCTACAATTTTATATGCACTGAAAGTATTAAAGAGTAAATTTAATATAATACATTTTCTGAAATGAAAAATTTAAGAAATCCATAGATTCAACAAAATCCTAATCAAAATATAAGCAGATTTTAAATAAACATTTACAAGCTAAGTCTAAAATTTGTGTGGAAATGCAAAGTTGAAGAATATACAGTGCATGATGTCAAGGCTTACTACAAATCTACAGTAATCAAAGAAGCCTAGTATTGGCCTAAAATTAGAACAATAGCTCAATTGCGCAGAATAGTGTCCAGAAATAGATTTAACACATATATGGTTAATTAATTTTTTAAATGATGCTGATTGAATTGTAAAATGATGCAACTACTTGGAAGGTAGGACAGTTTTGTTTTATGTTAAGAAATTAAATATAAATATGATATTTATATTAAATATATTAAATATATTAAATATATATATTTATATATATAAATATAATATAAATAATATATATAATATAATATAAATATATAATATAATATAAACAAATATAAATATATATAAATATATATTAAATATAAATATGATAAGAAATTAAATATAAAACTATTGTATGACCCAGCCACTGGGTCATACAATACACCCCTAGGTATTCTCCAAAAAGTAATGAAAGTTTGTATTCACAGAAGAATTTGAACAGTAATGCTTATTGCAGTTTCACTTATAATAGTCAAAAACTGGAAACATCTAAAATGTAAAACCATAAGAGAATGGATAAAGGAGCTATATCTATGTAACAGAGTAATACTTAGCAAGAAAAAAAGAAAACATAGAGAAATTAGGTTATTTGAAATAAGGTAGATTTTAAAAGTACATAAGGTATGATTTTATTTATACAGAATACTTGAAAATACACACTAATTCATAATGACAGAAAGCAGAGCAATTGCTGGGGAGAGGTGGATGCAGGGAGTGGAGGGGACTTGAGGGGCAGTGTGGTATACAAACGGAAGGGACACGAGGGAACTTTGGGGGATGAGGGATATGATCACTATCATGATTGCAGTCATTATTTCATAGTTTTATACATATGCCAAAGCTTAGCAAATTTTATGCTTTAAATATGTGAGATTTTTAAAAGCTTGTCTTTTAAAAAGCATAAAAACTTTTAAAAACCTGACAATTCAAAGTACAGTGAGGATATGGAGGAAGCAGAGCTTTCTGATGACTGGTAGGAAGGTAAAATGGTATGGAAAACTGTTAGGCTCTCTATAAACTTAAGCATACATCTACCCTATGCAAAAAAAATAACATGTTTATCTCCCATGCACTTTGTCGGAAAAAACGTTAATTGCATATATATTCCATGAAAACAAAAAGTAACGACAAAGCATAGAAGAAATAGAGTCCAAATGACAATTTGACTTAATCCTAGGTTGAACAAGAGAAATGCTGTAATATAGCAGCAGTACTAAAAACTAATTAGGCTTTATAAAAGAAAGATGCAAGAAAAATTCGAATCACTTTAAAAATACTATGTTTAAGAAAGTGGATCATCTCAATAAAGAGGAATCATATTAACCTATACCAATAAAAGAAAAAAGAAAACAAATTCTTAGGAAAACGAAAATTTGTCTAAGAAATGACAAATATAAAGCAAACTAACTGAGATATTTTGTAACTGCTGATATATAGACTGAGAAAGTAGAAAATATCTTCAGGACTCTATGACTTCAGAAAGGAATTGCGTTTCCATAATCGTAATAAGGTAAGTGTTGATTTTTATTTTATTCTCAAACACTAGCTCACATAGCACAAATATTTAAAATTAACATAGAAAATAGGTATTAATTACTTTTAAATGTAGAGTAATGTCATAAATGATGGAAAACAGATAGCAGTTGTAGAAAGAACATGAGAATAGTAGCCAAGGTTTGCTCATCTAACAAAATGAAAATTTGTAATGTTGTGCAGAAAATAAAAAATATGTGTATTTATATATAGTCTGGAGAAAAGAAAATGGAGAAAAGCTATAGTTTAATTGGATTTAATTTCTGATACTTCCCAACAGGCAGGTAGAATATATTATTCAAAGAAAATATACAAAAAAACTAAATCTGAAGCAATTATATTAAAGATATTGTGATAACAGCTAAATTGCTGAATTTGATAGTTACTAGAGGCAGGAGCAGAGAATCACTTGAGTATGAGTCTGTCTCTCAGTGTGTAGAATTTTTTTTACAGGGAGTGTTTTATTTATGCACATTTCCATATTGTAAAGTATAATTTAAAATTTTGTGGTATAATTTACCATCAATGGGTTTCAGCATTAAATAAACATGATAGCAAGATAATGCAGCTGCCCCATTAACTTAGCAGATGTGCATGAACTTGCTTGAACTCTGGATGAGCAAAATCCAGGTTTATCCAAGAGCCTTTGTTATATACACCTGGGAAAAGAGAGACAGACTTTCTTTGTAAGCCTTCTATTGCATGCCTTGAACATTGGTACTGCTGATAAAACTGTCACTTTGTCCAACTATTTGGTACCATTTATTAGCTCTTTATTTTATGCCAACATATTCCCATTTATATTCTTTATATTTTATTTCATCCCCAAAGCAAAACTCTACATACTTCCAGTACAGAAATCAAGGCCAATATTTACTTATTTCTCTAACAAGTAGTATATTTCCTTGCAAATAAAAGACAATAGCCATCTATGGAACATGATGGTGAAATCCAGAGAACTAGGAAAAAATGCAGTTACAGAATAATTTACATTTTCTGGCTTATTATTGAAAGAATGAAGAATAATTTTCATATAAGAAAGAACTAGGAAGGTTTCAGCCTTCCTGCAATCCATTCTTGATTCGTTAAAAGTCTTCACCAGGAAAAAAATAAAAATAAACAGTAAGAATACAATGAACAG
This sequence comes from Cacajao melanocephalus, assembly GCA_963573385.1. Classification (NCBI taxonomy): domain Eukaryota; kingdom Metazoa; phylum Chordata; class Mammalia; order Primates; family Pitheciidae; genus Cacajao; species Cacajao melanocephalus. The sequence goes on from CAUYLG010036796.1 coordinate 56,417, forward strand.
AAGGGAAGGAAGAGGAGAGAATTTTAAGAAAGGAGGTGAAGTGGGAAGAGAGTAGCTAAGACTCAAGAAAGCAGGAGTGAACAGTGTCAAGAGATTTGAAGAAATGGGTTATATCAGTACCCACTCAACACCAATCTCTCCCTCTAAAAAAATTGTTATGACATGCTTAACCACGCAGAAGAGTTGTATCATCCCCAGACTTGATTTTTGCTTTATCCCTACGTGCCTTATTTAACCACATTATAACTTTTGTTTAATGACAATTTTCAGAATTGTAGGACAGAAACATCATGCAAAATTCTATGAGATAGTAGTACCACAACAAGGCCAACATAAACCTTCAATCTAGAGACAGGAGTGGTTTGAAATGTCACAAGGAAATCAAGGATCACAGGAAAGTCAACAGTGGGCTTCAGAGTCAGTGAGGGAGAGGTACAGTCATGAATAAAAGCAACTTTGGAAGGTTTTTTTTTTCTTTCATCTCCTCCCCTCCAATTTCTGACAATGGAAATATATATATATATATATATATGTATATATATACATGTATCTGGCCATTTATGCTGCCTGTGGAGCTCTAATGACTGCTCTGCTTAGGCGTCCTAGTGAGCTGAAGGTAGAAAATAATGACTGTCGGACAGTAGATGTCATCCAGAAGGTCAAAGAGTGCAGCTTGCAAGGATTCTGCATAGGAGTGAAATGCCATCCAGTCTAGCTACTGATGTGCATTTAATCTGGCACCAAAGTAATTTGTCTCTAAGCAGCTTCTGCTGAAGTAAAGAAGTGCACATTACAGTACTCATGACTGAGATAGGTTCAAAGTGTCTGTGATCAAATCGCAGTTACAAACTTCCCATGAATTCCCAGCTCTTGAAATCAAAACTACAGACTACGAATGGCAGATTCATTCTATTTGTTTTGTTTTTACAAAATCACAAACAACTATAAAATATGTTAATGTATTATCTTCCAGGTTCATACATCATGTTATTAAAATGGCAAGGTTTACAAAACTTAAAATTCTTCCAAGTGAATTAGATGAATTCTTCATCTAAATGAAGACATGAATAATGAACATTCAGAATGAGTGGGTTATACACACTGCTTTCCTTATGGATTTTGGTATTCTTTTTTATTAACTATATCTAATAGAAATCTACTATGTCTTAATTTGTTTTCTGTTTCTATAACTGAATACTCAAGACTGAGTAGTTTATAAATTAAAAAAAGTACATTTCATACAGTTCTGGATGCTGGGGAGTCCAAGATCAAGGGACTGTATCTGATGAGAACCTTCTTGCTAATGGTGACTCTGCAGAGTCCCTTGGTGGTGCAGGGCATTACATGGCAATAACAGCTCACAAGAGATGGCCAAGGTTGCTTACCCGTTTTAATGATAACTAACCCACCCCCTCAATACCCAGTAATCCATGAATAAATTAACCCATTTATGAGAGCAGATCCCTCAAGACTCATTGCCACCTAAACGTTCCATCTCTCAGTGCTGCCGCGCTGCAGCCCAATTTATAACACATGAACTTTGGAGAACAAATTTTAGACATAGCAGAATATAAAACAGATTTCTTTGTTTAGTCGACTTAGATGAGAATTCACAAATCTACTGTCATGAAATATTGATCGTTAACTTATGTGCATCTAATATCAAGTATTGATTTCCTTTTAAGATATGAGAACATTACTCTCTCAAGGGCAAAAAATAAAAAGCCTCATCCGCATATTATTTGTTGCCTTTGGTTACATAAACAATGGCTCTCTTATCTACTCCTTAGCCTCTAGCTGCCATTTGCACATACAAATAATTCTTGTTTACATCTGTTACAGGTAGAGCAGTCAGTGGGCAAGCTTAAAAATGAAGAGTAAAGACATGAAAGAATTGACTGTGCTTGTGTCTGTTTGAGTAGGAGTAATGCCCTTAATAGCATCCTTTCTAAATAATGTTAGTAAAGCTGAGGAGAGAAAATTGTGATTACCTAGTATTTTTTCTGAAAATTTTTGTATATATACTGATTTTATTGATTCCCGTGACTGAAAAGCACTACATGCCTCTTGTAAAATCAGAACTAAAATTACTTGGAAATGTATATATTAATAGGAATAAAAATAAAAGGATACAATTTGTGACATTTATTAAGTGCACACATTCCTGTTTTACTTTTATTAACATTTAATTCTATCAATGATCTTCTAAGATACATACAATTATTACATCCTTTATAGATGAAAAATGTGAGACTTATAAAACCTAAGATTAAATAACTTGCCAAAGACACCTCTGCTGTGACTACTGAGCCAGGCTATTTAATTCTGCAGTTAACTTCCCTCAGAAGTGATCTTAAGCCTATTACAATATTGCCACAGAGATGACACCTGTAGCCCTTTGTTAAGCCTGTTATGTATTATTTCATCTTTTATAATTTATATATTGTCATAAATTAACATATTAATAAAGAAAATACGCATGTGCTTTGTCAATCTAGACAAAATATTGTGGCAATATTGCAGATTGATAGATCTCTATTTCAATACATCAAGTCAAAGCCTATCATTTCAATGAGCATATAAAAATTCCAATAATGTATGAATGCCTAATAATTAATTTAAATTAACTCCCATAGATGAGTATTTAGGCTGTTTTTGATTTTTTGCCTTTTATATGCGATGCTTTATTTATTTAAAAAGAGTACATGCATATATATATTTGTGCACTTCTGGATTATTAATTGATAAGCCACACAACTTTTCCCAGGTTGCAATACTAGCATCCATTTTCATTTGAATATTTCAAAATGTACATTCTATGTTCTATAAGTAATATTTCCCACGAATAACAACTATGTGATGATTTCTTCAGTTCCTTTAGTTCAAATTAGATCCTTTTGTGATGGTTATGAACTAAGTTGCTTCCCTCTCAAAATTCATAGGTTGAAGTCCTAACCCACAACATGACTGTTTTTGGAAATTGGGACTTTAAAGATTTAATTAAGTTTAAATGAGTTGATAAGGGGTTGGCCCTCATCCAATAGGATGAGTGTCCTTATCAGAAAAAGAAAAAAAAAAAAACAGACATCAGGGTACATACACACAGAAAGGCCAAGTGAGGACACAGTGAGAAGGTGGCCACCTACAAGTCAGGGAGGAAGCCCTTGCTCAGAAGCCAACCCTGCCACCACCTTGACCTTGGACTTCCAACCTCCAGAACTGTGAGGCAATACATTTATGTTATCTAAGCTACACAGTCTAGATTATTCTGTTATGGCAAACTTAGATGATGAATGTAAGTGACTTAGGTCCTTTCTGATAAATGTTCATATATTTAATATGTCTTATATTTCCCTGTTTCTTTTCCAGAAGGTGATCTGATATACTGGCAAATGAGAAATAGGAGCTTATATGATTTGTTTCCTACAAGAAAATGATGGGGCCTCATGACCTGCTATCTTTCCGGCTTTGACTTTGAGTGGTCAGTTGAATCCATTTCTTGCCCTGGTGACTGCTGAGGTTCAGTAGCTGCCTGTCCTCATTTGGGTACATGGCCAATTGCCTAAAATTTCACTGTCTAGAGTGGACATAGTACCTTCCCTTTCAGTGTTGTCTGTACCTCCAAGTCTCCTGATAATGATATGTGGGAACTTCCAGATCCTAGATTTGGTTGAATTAGACCTGCTGCTCCAGGCTACTGTTTCAAATCACCTGTTCTCTGATGCTCTTTTATTTCTCCTAGGCTATATTTTTCTAATAGTGTGATCTATTCCTAGGGAATCTGGTTACCAATTCTGATTTCCTTGTTTCTTCTTGCAAATATAGCAGTTTCTAGCACACCTATATTTTCAGTTTTTACTTACTGCTGGGCTAGAGTAAGACACAGTTGTGTATCTCCCCTTTTTTCTTCTTCTCTCATGGCCTTTTCACTTATCTTGAGCAGAAAGGGGAAGATTTTGCGATTCTTTCTATGTGCCTGAAGCAGCCCTATACCATTTTCTATATTCTTTTTATGTTATGGCTTATAGTAAAATTTTACAATTCTGTCTTGCAGACCTTTCTCTTGATGAGAGTTAAAGATTTTATTAAAACATACTACTTTTCTGCCTTAAAAAAAAATCCTGACTTTAGGGATTATTGTTGATGATGACACAGACCCAAAGGAAAAAAAAAAAAACCTTAATGTGTGTGTGCTAAAGATTGACTAAACCCGCATTTCTTTTTGCATTCTTACTGCAATAATCCCAAGCTACCCTGAAGCGAGTAAATTAGTGTAGAGTAATAGAGAAAGAAAAGAGTGAGAAAATATACACTAATACAGAGCAAATTCGGAAGCACATTTTAGATTGTCTAAACATGCTGTCTTTACACACACATGAGTTTCTCAACATTGACATTATAACAGTGAATGAAATAAGCATGTTCAATGTTCTCAGGGAGATTTTAATCTATTAGAAAGCACCGAGAAGTTTTTTTAATCCACTCAAAAACACATAAATGAAATTTTTATAAGTGCCAAAAGGAAAAGTGAGGCATGCCATAAGAATAATAAAAGGGTCATCTGGGAAGTCTTCCTTAAAGAAATGACACCTAGACTGAAAATCAAAGAGGCAGTAACAATTGCAAAGGCCTTAGGGAGAGTGAGAAATTGGTGGGTATAAAGAATAGCATACTTCAGGAGGGAGCATGACCATTGGAAGAGATGAGGGGACCAGAGCAGAGGTAATGCATAAAAGAGGGAATAGCATCCCAGTTAACTCTGAAGCAAGATGTCGGACTTTTCTAGAAGAGTTAATATGGGGCCAGTTAAAACGATAATGTGAGCACAGGGTTGGTATGTGCAGACATCTTTCAGATTATTTGGTGACTGCCAGGAAGTGGCCATAGTTGGGAACAGATAGAGGAGGGCCATGGAAAACCCTGTCACAATCATTGGCTCTGCTTGATGTACTCTACACCACAGAGATTCATTCGAAGGTGTCAGGTAATAAAGTGGTAGTGACACAGGAAAGGTTCTCTTGTCTCCCTCGCAGGTTGTGTGGTGGGGGTGTGGCTCGTTTCTTTGATGCCCTGCTGACCTCTATGAGGAGAATGTGGACGGGCAGGCTGTGGGGCTCCTACCCCACGGCAGTGTCTAGGGGTGAATGTTTACAGCTCCTGAAGCCCCAGTGGATGTGTGTTGCAGGGTGCTCTTTTAGTTTAGCCACCCATAGGTGGCTTGTGTTAGCTCAATTAGACTCCCTTTCTTATCACAAGGACAGAGGGATTTCTGTATCCTAGGGTTTCCTCCCTTGCTGTACGGAAAGAATCGGATCACACATGGGCTTGGAAAATGAGTGCAAGTTTAACAGAGTGGAAGTAGCTCTCAGCAGATGGGGGAGCCAGAAGGGAGGTGATCTTCCCAAGGAGTCCTGCCCCTCAGTGGCCCAGACTGTCCTCCAACCGCCCAGCCAAACTCCGCGTCATTCCCCTGGTTGATGGCCTGCCGCCTGCCAGCTCTATCAGTGTGCTGTTATACCAGCATGCTCCCCTCAAGGTCCAGCCACTTCTTCTGCTGATGTATTCTTCTCAACGTTTGATTTCTTGTGTCTCTGCCTGCTAGGGTCTCAGGGTTTTTATAGACACAGGACGTGGGCATGGCAGACCAGAGTGGTTTCGGGAATGCAACATTTGGGGGCCAAAGCTGGAGTGCCTGTCCTTACCTAAGCCATCGGGCATAGACCCGGGGTAGAGCTTCCATCAGGGACCTGCCCTTCTCCTCCCAGCACTTCTCTGCCCGCCTCCCATATCCGTATGGTCAGAGTGTATTAGAAAAATACTTCTAACTGTGGTTTAGGCTATTGTTTGACTGTCACCTTCAAAACCTATGTCAAAATTTAATTGCCATTGTAACATTATTAGGAAATTAGATACGTAAAATGTGATTAAACCATGAGAGTTCTGTCCTCCAAGGTCGGACTGCTGCCATTATAAAGGACAAATTTGGCCCTCTCTTTGCCTTTCCACCTTCTTCCATAGGATGTCACCACAAGAAGACCCCGGCTAGATGCCTGGACCTTGATCTTGTACTTCCTAGCCTCCGGCACTGTGAGCCAGTACATTCCTTTTTGTTATGAATTGCCCAGTCTGCAGTATTCTGTTACAGCATCATGAAATGGATTGAGAGAGAAAATGAATCCTGGACAGCAGGTGTCACTATAAGAAATACCTGAATACTCGGAAGTGGTTTTGGAATGGGGAGTTGGTTGAGGCTGGAAAAATTTGGAAGGCCAAGCTACAAAAACCTGAATTGCTATTAAAGGAGCATTAAGGACAAACCTAGTGAGGGCTCAGAAGAAAACCTTCCATTGTAGGGAAAGTCTGGTACTTCTTAGAGATTATCTTAAGTTTTAATAATTAAAATGTTGTTAGAAATATGGACAGTAAAGGCTACTCTGACGTCTCAGATGGAAGAGATGAATTAGGTATTGTAAACTAGAGAAAAGGCCATCCTTGTTGTAAGGTGAGAAAGAACCTTGCTAAATAGTGTCTATGCCCACAGGCTTTATGAAAGGCAGAATTTAAGAGTGATGAACTAGGATATCTGGCAGAAGGCATGTCTCAGCAGCAAAGCATTCAAGGTGCTGTGTGGCTTCTTTTAACATCACACAGTAAAATGTGAAAAAGGAGAAATGATTGAAAATCATACTTGATAATTAAAATGGGAACAGAATTTAGGGATTTAGAGAATTCTCAACCTGGCCATTTGGTGGAAAATGAAAGAGCATTTTTCAGGACAGGAAAATGAGTGTGGTGAAGGGACCATTTGATAAGAAAATTAATATTAAAAAAACAAAGCCAGAGAATATTCATCAAAACAATGGGAGAATGACTACAAAGGCACTCTCAAGACTATTTGTGTCACCCCTCTCATCACAGACCCAGAGTGCCAAGGCCTGAGAAAAGGAAATATATCAAAAGAGAGGCCTGGGGTGCCCTTGGGACCATGGGGGCTATGCAGGGCTGCCTGAAGTGTTTGTTCCCTTCATTCTGTGTGTTCTGATGCAACATTCCTCAGCTGCCCAAGATATGACTCCAGCAGACTCAGGTGTGGCTGTAACTACTGCTCTAGAAAGTTCAAGCTATAAACTCTGGCAGCTTGCACAGGGTATACTAATTCGCCAGGTGCAAAAAAAAAATGCAAACGTTGTGGTAGCATGGCTTTCTCTACCTAGATTTGAAAGGATGCTGTGCGTGCTATGGAAGTTCAGGCAGAGATTTGTGTCAGAGGCAGAGCTGCTAAAGAGTCCCTACTAGGGCTGCACCTATTGCAGCCATAGGAGCAAGACCACCTCTAGGACCTGGAACTGTAGAGCTACCATCGTGCAACATCAACCTGGAAGAGATGCAAATGTAAGACTCTTATCTGAGGGAGCTGCTGTGGAAGCTCATACCTGCTATCCACAGGGGCAGCACTGCCTGGGTCATTAGGAAAACCAGCCCCACCTCAGTGTGTCTCTAAAGCAGGATATAGTCAAAAAGGTTATTCTCAATATTTAGGGTTTAGTATTGTTTACTTTGTTGGGTTTTGCACTTGCTAGGGATCTGTTTTTCCTTTCTTCTTTCTTATTTCTCCTGTTTGGAATGGAAATGTCTATTTATGCCTGTTCTACCACTGTGTTTTGGAAGCACATAACTTGGTTAATTTCACAAACTCACAGCTGAAAAGAAATTTGTCTCAGGATGAATCAACTCTTAGGTTTCACCCATATCTAATTTAGATGAAACTCTGGACATTGAAATTTTGAGTTGATACTGGAACACTTGGGGGTATAGAGATGGAATGAATGTATTTTTGTATGTGAGAAGAACATTAGTTTTTGGGAGCCAGGGCAGAGTGCTTTGGTTTGAATATTTGTCCCATCTAAAACTTATGTTAAAATTTAATTGCCATAACAGTATTACAAGGTGGGAACCTTAAGTGATGATTAGGTCATGAGGGTTCCACCCACCCTCATGGATAGGGTTGGTGTCATTATAAAAAGCCAAGTTTGGCCCTCTCTTTGCCTTTCCACATTCCATCATGAGATGATACAGCAAGGAAACCTCACACGATGCCTGCCTCTTGATGTAGGACTTCCCAGGCTCCCGAGCTGCCAGCCAATACATTTCTGTTATAAATTACCCAGTCGCAGGTATTCTGTTAAAGCAGCACAAAATCAACTAAGGCAGTATGAAGTAAATTTAATGTGAGAGGGAATTTATAGTGAAGTTAAAGAAATTAGGTGAAAATAATTTTAATAATCTTCACAAGATATAAGGGGAATTTAAATTGAGGCAGTGGGGATAGGAAAAATGAGAAAGACAAATATAATCTAGAAATGCTTGGGATTTTACATAGGCTGGATTTCATTACTGCTTTGGCACAAATGGTTGAAACAAAAGATAATTTAGAATAATATATTTCAGGCTGGAGTGCCTGAGTGGATGACATATGTTAAATACAGAAAGTTCTTCTTCAAAGATTTAGCTTTTTAAGTTTCCTTGTTCCCTGCTTTCAAGGCCAGACTTCCTTGTTCTCTGTGTCTCCCTCCCCTGGTCTTAGTAAACAACTTCCCCACCAGTCCTTATCTATACAGCCTACCATTACCCCTCTTGCTGTAATGGTGCTTCCTGTCAAAACTACCCTTCCCACCAGTGTAACTCACACACCTGTACTCTTCAATTTAGCCAATTGGGTTTAATTTAGATTGTGCAGTCCAACTTCAGCCAATGAAGACAGGACTCAGCACTAGGGACAAATTGTGTTAGGAATAAAAACCTCTGCTCTCCTTTGTTCAGGGTGTTCACATGGTGATCAAGCCAGTGAGCAGCACCCTTCTGCAGAAGTAAATTTGCCTTGCTGAGAAATCCTTTGAGTGTTCGTTCTCTTTGCAACTCCAAGCTTTTATTTCCAACAACATATTGTCTTTTTTTAGAGACAGTCTTGCTCTGTCACCTAAGCTGGAGTACAGTGGTGGGATTATGGCTCACTGCAGCCTTGAACTTCTGGGCTCAAGCAATCCTCCCACCTCAGCCTCCAGAATAGCTAGGATTACAGGTGTGTGCCACCATACCCAGCTAATTTTTAAAAATTTTTGTAGAGATTTGATCTCACTGCATTGCCCATGCTTATCTCAAACTTTTGGCCTTAAGTGGTCTTCCTTCCTGGGCCTCCCACAGTGCTGAGATTATAGGCTTGAGCCATTAAGACTGCTGATGACATTTTTAATTTGAAAGTGGATATACAAGAAGAGTTACAGGTTTTAAGAGAGAGATGATGTTCAGGAGTTTACTTTTGGTAATTAACTTCTTCTGATAATTAAGTTTTCAACTGAATTATTATTTCCAGTATTTAGATTGTCATTTCACAATTAATATAACCAAGATAACTTTGTTATCTTAACAAAAGAACCTCACTTCTAAAGTACTGACATTTTGAAAGAGTACACTTTTAGAATTTTCTTTCAAAAATATCACTGAATGAATTTGTATATTACTTCCCTCATACTGTTATAATAGACTTCAACTTTGATATGCAAGATCTTTAGCATTTTTTATTTCCTGTACAAGAAAACCTATGTGAGGCTAATTAACATTTTTATAAAAATATGTTCATTTGGGTTCTAAATTTGTATCAGTTTCAACATAATGATGTCCATAATAAGATATGGTTTTCTGGGAGTTACTATAAAATTGCACAAAGCTGAAATTTAGCAGTCTCAGAGTAAAAAAGAGCCTACATATAATTACATTTAAGTTTGCATATTGTATTTAATTATTTTAATAAGTTGTCTTGACTTTTATTTCTAAGAACTACAGTCTTACACATTCTGTGGTCAAATACACACACACACACAGATAATAAAATAAGAAAACTAGAGCTATGTATTTTAAATGATACAGAATGCTTCATTTATTGAGCAGTGAGAAAAAAATGTGATGATACTTTGTTAGTCGGAAAATTATAAATGATATTGAAGCTAGGATGTAAGATTGCTAATGCTAAAAATATCATCTATTTTATTCTAAGTAATAGTTTGCATTTAACTCTCTCCAGTTTCAAATCCTTTCCTCTTCTTGCACTCCTATCACATGGGTTGAATATTCCTTATCTGAAATGTTTGGAGCCAGAGTGTTTTGAATTTGGGAAGATATACATATACATAATGAGATATCTTAAGAATGAAACCCAAGTCTAAACACAAAATTCATTTATATTTCATATATACTGATACATATAGCCTAAAGGTAATTTTATAAAATAGCTTAAATAACTGTGCAAATGAAGTTTCCACTTCTTTTTTTACTGTGCCTGGTCATATGAGGTCAGGGATAGAATTTTCCACCTGTGGTATCATGTTGGTGCTCAGAAAATTTCAGAATTTGGAGCTTTTCAAATTATGAATTTCCAGATTAGTGATGCTCAACCTGTAGCTAATATCAATTCAGTTTTCTCTGTTCTCATTCACTGTTTACCCTACTTTATCTTTCTTTGAGTAATTAATGGAAAAAGTTAAACATGATCAAGGTAACATGTCAAAATAGATACTAAAAATGAATTATTAAACCATCTTTTGAAAGAGGTGGATCATGGAAAGTGTAAAGAAAACATTGAAAAGAAATTATATTTAAAAACAGAAAACATAGCAAACAACAGACTCTAAAATAATTCCAATGCAGAAAAAAAATGCTGAATAAAATATTTTTAAAATAATTTTTAAAGGTATAGATGACCTAGTAAGACAGAAAAATCATCAGGCCCACATAAGACAAAGGACTCCAGAGAGACAGACAGTTACTCATGCCAGAGGCTGCCCTGAGGGTGTGAGCATTACCCAGTGATTGGATGCTTTGTTTCAGTGGCCTTGTGGGGACAGGAAACAGAGCCTCAGGCCCTTGCATCAAACCAAGGCCCTTGAGTGTTAAAACTTCAGGGTAAATAAGCCCTTCATACAAAGAGGAATGGCAGAGAAACTTGTCTGTTTTAGCTATTGTTCTCTGATGGAAAGAGGAGGAAAAATATGTCTCCTTAGAACTCTCCTAAGAAGACACTTTTAGAAACACCCTGGTCCATACAGAACTCAATTACATTCCCACTTGCTCTGATAGGCCAAAAGCTAATTAATTTTCAGCAGTCAGCAATTTCAAGCATCATTATCCAAGTAAAGAATATTTTCAAAAAGCACATATCTGTGAAAGGAAAATAAATCTTGGGACCCCAAAATCACTAAGCTGAATGGAAAACTTAGAACTGCTGAGGACTGCTTAGGGCAAACCTGCCTCCCATTCTATCCAAAGTCATCCCTCTGCTCACTGAGATAAATATATATCTGATTGCTTCTTTTGGAAAGGCTAATCAAAAACTCAAAAGAATGCAATTATTTGTCTCTTATCTACCTATGACCTGGAAGACCCGTCCCCACTTCAAGTTGTCTGACATTTCTGGACTGAACCAATGTACATCTGGCACATATTGATTGATGTCTTATGTCTCCCTAAAATGTATAAACCACGTGTGCCTCAACCACCTTGAGCACCTGTTATCAGAAGTCCTGAGGCTGTGTCACTGGCACACACCCTTAACTTTGGCAAAGTAAACTTCCCAAATTGATTGAGGCCTGTTTCAGATATTTGGGGTTCAGATTTCAATTAATTAGCGAATTGTGATATGTTGGTAGCATGCCATTAAGATAGTAAATATTTTCAGGCAAGATGCCCAACATCACATTGATTTAATATGTCTAATACCGTATATCTACTAATATGATGTAATAGGAAGTGTTACAGGATCCTTGGGGTGTCACTTTGCCAGTCAGAAACCTCTGTGGCCAGTGGCACCTTTGTCCAGGTTTTGCTTGAGCCCACTGGGGTCACTTGGCCTGGCAGGCTGCACTCAGCTCACATTACTGGCCTGGATCCTATGCCTCGAGCACAGTGGTGAGGGTGTGGGAGCAAGCAAGCACGAGGTCTGGACACTGCACACAGTCAAGCATGCTGGCTGCAGTGGCATGGGCACCAGCTCCCTGCAGGGCTTTGGCTGGACTAGGCATAGGGCAAGGAGCCTCCACAGCTGGCACTGGGGAATGCAGTGGCGCCCAGAAACTTGGAGATGCCTGGAGGCTTGGAGATGCCTTGGAGCCCCAAAGAGTGTATCACAGCCCTGGCTCAGGGAGCTCCTAAGTCTGGGCTCCTCAAAGGGCCACAGCTCTTCTCTCCTTCTTGTCACCTGCAACATGGTGACCAAGCGGCATATTTCAGCCGTATTTGCGTTATAGCTCTTTTAGCACTGCCATTCAGCAGGTCCTGCATTCCTGTCCTGTGCCCAGGAAGAATGAAGCACATGGACAAGAGGAGGGTGAGCAAGGTGAAAAGGAGATTTACTGAGTAATAGAACAGCTCAGAGGAGACCCACAGTACGTAGCTTTTCTCTGTAGCTGAGGTGTCCTGATGAGTGTTCAACTCTCATCAGAAAGGAGACACTTGAGTGGGCAGCTTCTCTCAGAAGTTAGTCGTCCTCTCTCTTTTTGAGTCTGACTGAGTCCGGGGGTTTTTATAGGCCTCAGAGGAAAGGAAGTATGTGCTGATGGGTTCATGAGTGGCCATAAGTGGGCTCAGAAAAAGTACTATAAGTTCTCACTCTGGTCCACAGGGCTGGCAGCCCAATCCCTAGGCTTCATGCATTCTCAGCTCAAAGATAGAGCTTCACCGAGGACTCCCCCATTTCCACTCAGGAGCCTGTGTGCCTCCTGCTGCAGTTCATGGCACCCAGGCTGGTCATGCTTAGAGGTGCCTGTAGGAGATCACTGAGCTGCCCTCAGCCCCTACTCAGCCTCCCTCCTGTGCTTGTCGGCCCCCAAAGGCAGGAGTTTTCCATGTTTCTAAATAATGAATATATTAAAGTTGTCACAACTAAGAAATCATTGTAAAAGAAAAATAAAATCTCAGGACCCCAAAGTCACCACATCAAAGGTAACAGTTAAGCTATGAGACTGATTCATTGGAAAAAAACTGAGTTCCTTTGTTCAACAGAGAGCTGCAATGACACATACTTATTTTATCTTATGTAAAATGTAAATCTACTGAGTGCTAGATGAATGCATAATTGAATTTTCCCCCATTTTTTTCTTTTAACGTGAAATTACAGGTTATTCTTTCTTAAAATAATAATTATTAGAATTAGTCCCCAAACTAAATTTTAGAAAATAATAATTCCTCAGTACAATTTTAAGAAAAACATCGGAGAAACTTAAATTGGGAAACATGTAAATTGTGGATTCAGTGAGCATTAACCAAAGCCTCTCAAGAATGTATTTGCTTACCTCACTACCTACCCTACTCTCCTATTTTCCTCCCTCTTTCTCCTCCTGCTGCTGTTTCCTGTTTTAATACTGAACTCCTTAAAACCCTTTTTGGAAAAAGTCCATCCCGGAGATCCAACTGAAACTTTTGTCTCTTTTTCCCTGGGCATATCCTCAATCTCGGAAAACTAAACCTCTAAATTGATTGACACCTGTCTCAGGCACTTTGAGGTTGACACCATCATTAGTACATTACCATTAATTAGACTCTTTTCTTTGATATCACAAGTTTCTTTCTTTGATTTCCCAAGTTTTTCCAGTAATGTTCTTTTGCTATCCCAGAAAATGAAATGTAATGTGAAAATAAAATGAAATGTGGCATCCTTTTGCTATCCCAGGATGCCACATTTCATTTTACCATAATGCTCTCTTAATCTAATCTGATCTGTGAGCATTTCTTAGTCTTTTTTTTAAAATTATTATACTTTAAGTTCTGGGGTACATATGCAAAACATGCAGGCTTGTATCACCCCATCATCTAAATTAGATATCTCTCCTAATGCTATTCCTCCCCTTGCCCTGACCCCCCAACAGGCCCTAGTGTGTGATGTTCCAGTCTTTGTGTCCATGTGTTCTCATTTGTCCACCTCCGATGTATGAGTGAGAACATGTGGTGTTTGGTTTTCTGTTATTGTGCTACTTAGCTGAGAATGATGGTTTCCAACTTCATCCACGTCCCTGCAAAGGACAGGAACTCATCCTTCTTCATAGCTGCATAGCATTCCATGGTATATATGTGCCACACTTTCTTTATCCAGTCTATCATTGATGGGCATTTGGGTTGGTTTCAAGTCTCTGCTATTGTGAACAGTGCCACAATAAACATACGTTGCATGTGTCTTTATAATAGAATGATAGTAGGATCCTTTGGGTATATATCCAGTAATGGGATTGCTGGGTCAAATGTTATTTCTAGTTCTGGGTCCTTGAGGAATCACCACACAATATTTCACAGTGGTTGAACTAATTTACACTCCTACCAACAGTGTAAAAGTGTTCCTATTTCTCTACATCCTCTCCAGCATCTGTTGTCTTCACTCTCATTCGTTTCAATCTTTATTTCTGCCTTAATTTCCTTAGTTATGCAGTAGTCATTTAGGAGCAAGTTGTTCAGTTTCCATGTAGCTGTGCAGCTCTGAGTGAGTTTCTTAATCCTGAGTCCTAATTTGATTGGACTGTGGTCTGAGAGACTATTAGTTATGATTTCCATTCTTTTGCATTTGCTGAGGAGTATTTTGCTTCCAATTATGTGGTCAATTTTAGAATAAGTGTAATGTAGTGCTGAGAAGAATGCATATTCTATTGATTTCGGGTGGAGAGTTCTGTAGATGTCTGTTAGGTCTGCTTGGTCCAGAGCTGAGTTCAAGTCCTGGATATCCTTGTTAATTTTGTCTCATTGATCTGTCTAATATTGACAGTGGGGTGTTAAAATCTCCCACTATTATTGTGTGGGAGTCTAAGTCTCTTTGTAGGTGTCTAAGAACTTACTTTATGAATGTGGGTGCTCCCATATTGGGTGCATATGTATTTAGGATAGTTAGCACTTCTTGTTGCATTGATCTCTTTACCATTATGCAATACCCTTCTTTGTCTGGGGGAAATATATATATATATAATATATATAATATATATGTAATATATATGTTATATATAATATATATGTAATATATATAATATATATTAT
>CAUYLG010036797.1:0-16541 GCA_963573385.1 Cacajao melanocephalus
TACAGAGAGAGACAGAAGAAAGCAAATAGGGCAAAATATACCAACTTATGACACTAGGTGACAGCTCTGGTGTGCTGCTCCCAGCGAGACCAATGCAGAAGGCACATGCACACATATGTTCATTGCAGCACTGTTTACAATAGCAAAGACTTGGAACCAACCCATATACCCATCAATGATAGACTAGATAAGGGAAGTGTGGCATATATACACCATAGAATACTATGCAGCCATGAAAAACGATGAGTTTGTGTCCTTTGCAGGGACATGGATGAATCTGGAAACCATCATTCTCAGCAAACTGACACAAGAACAGAAAATCAAACACCGCATGTTCTCACTCATAGACGGGTGTTGAACAATGAGAACACATGGACACAGAGAGGGGAGCATCACACACTGGGGTCTGTTGGTGGGGACTAGGTTAGGGACAGCAGGGGGTGCGGAGGTTCAGGAGTGATAATGTGGGGAGAAATGCCATCTATAGTATGGGTGTTGGGGGGATGGAGGCAGCAAACCACATTGACATGTATGTACCTATGCAACAACCCTACGTGATCTGCACATGTACCCCAGAACCTAAAGTACAATTAAAAAAAAAAAGAAAGAAGGTAGATATCTGTGTATTTCATAATATATTGTAGGTGACATGTTTTTAGGTAAAAAATATACAAATTGAAGAAAAGTATTTATTGTATCCTCCCATTTATCTGAGTGAAGCAAATAATATACATATTAACATACTTATTTACAGTAAAAAAGGAAAAGAAGTGTGAGCCAAAAAGTAAAGAAAAAAATGGCTGTAATGGGGCAGAGGGAAGAGGGAGGAGAAGGCAGAGAACTATGAATATACAGTTGGCCCTCTGTATCCATGGGTTCCACATCTGCGAACTCAACACTCAACCAACCGCCAATCAAAGATATTAGGGAAAAAATTGCACCTGTACTGCATATGTACAATCTTTTCTCATCATTATTTTCTAAACATTATAGTATAATAATTATTTACATAAACATTTACTTGTATGAGGTATCATAAGCAATCTAACAATGATGTAAAGCATATGGCAGGATGTGCGTAAGTTATATACAAAGAGTTTACCATTTTATATCAGGCACTTGAGCATTCTCAGAGTTTGGTATCATCAAGAAGTCCTTGAAACAATCCCCTAGGGATACCAAGAAATGATTATACCTTCTTTTATGTAGTTGATAAGATTAACTATTACTAAAAATCTGTGTGTGTGTGTGTGTGTGTGTGTGTGTCAGAGAGAGAGAGAGAGAGAGAGAGAGCGGAGAAAGAAGTTATGTAGTCTAATAAAGCTTAACTAAATTAGCATACAGAAAGTTATAGAAAAATTTTCAAAGGGTTGTTCATAATAGATGGCTGCAATGGGGAGTAAGGTGAGTCTTGCAGAAGAAGTTGAGGAGTAAGGGATTAGAAAAAGAGAATGTAAGAAGAAAATAAACTGCCTCAAATTCAGTGACTATTGGAAACACATAATAAAATAAAGCAAAGCAAAAAGATAATATATGTGCTAAGGTCCTATTTATTAAAATTAAACATATTCAGAAACAGATATAAAATAGAAATCAATCATAACAAATGGTGATTTTAAGGATATTAGGATTTTAGATCATGTACACTTTACCATTTATATGTGTGTTATTCATCTTTCCTAACAATCACATTGTACTGTTTATAAAACTAGAAAAACACAATAATTTTCATTCTAGGCAAAAATTACTACTACATACTAAAAAAAATTATAACTAAAAGAGCAACATTCCAAAAGGAAAATATATCAGGGATGTGAACAGTCATTTAACAGATAAAATACAAACAGTAAATATACTATTGGAAAAATAACCGTTTGATAATCAAAGAAGTGCAAAATAAAGCAACAGGTTGAACACAGAACAGGGGAGAAAGGGGAGTCAAGGATTATTTCAAGGATATTGGCGTGAGAAACTGGAAGAATAACTGGTTACTGGTGACAAGAAGAACACCTTGGGGAGGAAGGTGAGGAGTCTGGTTTTAAGTTGAGAGGTTTATCAAACACCCAAGTGGAGAAGTCAACCTGACAGTTGGATGTATGGGCCTAGAGTCTAGGAAAGAGTGTTTCCCACAAAGAAATAATATTTAAAGCATGAACTTAGATGAAATAACCAGGAAGTGATTTTACGTATAAAATAGTTCCAAGGACTGAATCCCAGGGTACTTCAGAGTCAGAGTGTGGGGAAAAGTGGAGGAACTAGTGTAAAGAAATTTGTGGGACAAAAAGAAAATCAGGAGATTGTGGATTCCTGAAAGAAAAATATTTCAGGAAAGAGAGAAATTATCTAAGTCAGTAGGACATTAACTGATAACTTACCTTTGATTTAGCAATATGAAGGTCAATTTTAAAAGGACAATTTCGGGGAAGTAGCATGGGTGAAATCTATTCAGATGAGTTCAGAGAGTCAGAGAGAATGGGAGGAGAGGACCTGATACAGTGAGGTTAGACAGCTCTGTAAGGAGTTTGGCTGCAATGGGTGTTATGAAATGAAATAAATCAAGGGGGTTCTGTGTCAAGAGAAATATTTTTTTCTACAATGAGTGCAATTATGGTCTATAGGCCAATGAAAATTATTAGTCACAGGAAAATTACGTTCCTGGAGTGGAGGTGAGGGAAGATGCAATCTATTCTAATGAAAACATCAGCGTTAGCTAGGAGCACAGGCTGCTCACACAGAGCATACGAGCACAATTTCAAGTCAGTGAGCAAATAGGGTGGTCAGAGCTACTGAGATTTTTCTTATTGCTTCAATTTCTTCAGTAAAATTAGTTGAGAGTGCATATGGCATAAGATATATTAGAAATTTTAGTAAGAAAGGAATGAAATGTCCAGATTAAGAACAATGAATAATGTAATACCCCAACCATTTGAGTTGACATGTTCCAGGCTGTGGGCCGACATTTAGGTCATTATATATTTTTTTATCCAGTTAAATGATTTCTTATTTATAGTTCCATATTGAAGGATCCACTAGATTCCGTATACATGGGCTCCAGAAAACACCTTCATACCCTTTAGCTGCATATTTCACTGTGAGGCAGAAGAAGACTCAGTATTAAGTCACTAATTAAGTGACTTTCTATACGCATGGCTAACTTCAAAGTTTTAAAATCATATAAGTAAATTGTTGTATGAATAAGCTAAATGCTTAGGTATTATAAGTGACACTATAACTTTTTCTCTCCATTTTAATAACAAATTTTTGATTGTGTATCATTTACTGATAGATCTCCTGTAATTTGTACTCAGTGTCAGAGAGATAACATGTAGGATTAGTCTGGTTTTCAAGAATAAACCCTTTCTATTGCAGATATTGACTCTCCAGATCATACATGCAGAGACTCACATCTTCATACTGCTGAAATCAAAAGCTAGCATAGTTTTTATTTCTGTATGCAAGCTTGGTCATACAAAAGGATCTTTGTCCTGACAGATATTTTCTCCTGCAGAAACGCTTCATTTGTGTTATGGTTTGGATTCGGTTTACAATTTTTCCTTCGAAGTTTTTCTTCAGTGAACCTGCTGGGACATGCTAATATGATTACCTCATGTGAACACTTCAACCTGACTTGATACTTGAGGTCTGTACCATCCAACATGGCAGCCAACAAGTTGCTACAGAACACTTAGAATATGCTTAGTGCAACTAAGGAATTAAATTTTTAATTTTCTTTAATTGTAATTAATTTAAATTAAAAAACAAATTATTTAAAAATATTTTTCCACTTAACATACTTTGCTGTTTTTGTAGAACTACAGTGCATATTAACCATTGAAAATTCAGCATACTAAGTGAGATGAGCTCTAGGGAAGAAAAAATATTGAGGTGGGCTATAAGTGTAAAACATGCTGGATTTGAAGACAGTATGAAAAAAATGAAAAAAGTCAGCCTGATAATTTTTATATTGACTATTTATTGAAACGCTAATAGCTTGAATAAAATGCTTTAAATAAAGCACATAATTTATTAAAGCACATAACATATTAATAATATTTTATTTAGTTATAAACTACTTAAGGCAAAATTAAAACACAAATAAATATATATTGCTTTTTAATTGTAGCTAGTAGAAAATGCTAAATTACTTATTGTGGGTCATACATATTTTTCTAGATAGCACTGCTCTAGTTTATTAAGCATAAAGTTGGTACCAGATGAATAGGAAGGTTCATAATTATTGCTGTTGTGAGACATCTTTCCCTCTGGTGAGGAAAAGAGCCTTAGTCCAACCTTTCTAATCATTTACTCTCTGCGGCTTCAGAATTAACAAGGAGACACTACAGGATGAGGACTATCTTTCTAAGAGAATTGCCTAACAACGTAAAGAGTATCAGAGAAAAGAACAGGTATCCATTTTAGGATAGGTTCAAAAAGGGCCTGAATCAGTACTTGTTGATACAGAAAATACCAGAAGGTATTGGAGAAATAAGTATTCATTTCTTGAATGTTTTCCAATAAATTTCTTAGCTTCAACGTCAGGATTAAAACATACCCATAAAGCTACCTTATGAGAGAAGTTTTTGTAACGTGCATTTCAAGTCAAGCAGTTTAAAAGACATATGGGCCCTTGTCATTTTTCTTTTTTTGTTTTTCTTCACTGCCTTTTTTCTTTCTTTTTGTTCTTATTTTATTTTTCAAGAAAACAACAGAATAACATGACCAGCCCGGGCAAATTTATCAGAATGGAGAAGTTTTATTTGGCATCTTCGTTCTTTCTTAGTAATATTCGTCCTCTTTTTGGCAGTACATCTAATGCCTAGAGCTACCCCAAGGTCGCCATTTAAAACTCCAACCAAAGACTACCTTTTCACACGAGAATAACAAATAAACATGTGCTAACATATTTTCTGCCCATTTATTACTATTTCTTGGGCATAATGCCTTATCCCAATACAATAAAATTTTCAGGCTGCATGACAGGCAATTGGAGAATATATTTTGGGACTATCAGAACTTTTGGACCAAACTCAGATTTTTACCATTTTGACAGCTGTCTATTCCTCCTACTGGGCCTGTTAAGGGCCTGTTGGTCAGTTTTATTAAAAGCAATTTAACTTATTGAATTTTTTTCCTGTTTATCACAGAAAAATATATTCCAAAGCTCTGATAGAATGCAGTACTTTCTACACAGAGGTAATAGTTTATTTTCAAAATTCTCCTATTCTCATGATTTCCTTAAAAATTACAGTGTGTAGATGCAGCACTGCTGCATACTCTTCGCTTAACCAGTGTAAAAGTTTCTTGCAAATATTTGATGGGAGTCATATTTGAGTTAGCTTAACTTTATTTATTCCCCAGTGTGTGGGATTTCATTGCTTGGGTCCATGTGTGATAGTCCTCAGAGTGATAGATGACTCACTGAAACAGCTGTGACCTGCCAGAGTTCTTGCTGAAAATGCATTTTCTGTATAAATATGATTTTAAAAAAACAATGTCCATGATGTCATTGCAGTCTTCTAGTTCAGCTCTCCCTAGGGATGGAGTAACACTCTTTTATAGGTGGCAATGGAACATATGGGCTCATGTGGACAGCATGAAGAGGAGGGAAGAAAGATGACAATATGTTATCATTTGTGGAGTGAAACAGCACACAAAGTGGACTATTTATTATTAAAGCTATAATAGACCCATTATGTGATGTCTTGAAATTCCTAGAAATGGCCCACTGGAGCTAGTAATCATCAGAGGATGCTGAGCAAGGCTAATCCTAGGCAAAACTGCAGGATGCCACATTAGCTTCACTTGACGAGACTCCTATGATGTTTGTCTGCCCCATGGCACACTCCCCTGTTATCTTTTCTCATCCTTTTCTAGAAGTGAGATCCTAACCACATCCTCAGCTTATCTGTTTTTCAGGTTCTTCATTATAAAAAGAAATAAGTAATAGTTCATCTCTAAGCGTTGTTTGTCTTTCTGTAGAGATGGGGTCTCACTATGTTGCCCAGGCTGGTCTTGAACTCCTACCATCAAGCAGTTTTTTCACCATGGCCTCCCAAAGTGCTGGGAGTACAAGGCATGAGCCACCATGCCTGGCCTCAAGTATTAAGTTAATATATGTAACTCTTAGAATGGTGACTGTCTTATATATGCATTGAGAACATGTCATTTGCATTACTTAAGAAACAACCAATAGAATTGTTTGACATATAGCTTAAGCCCGTGGATCTGTTCTTTGAACAAAATTAGATAGTTCAATTATCTTTCTTTCCCATGCCCTCATCAAAACTTATTGGTTTCATGTAGCATTTCATCAGAGGCTTTTTTTTTTTTTTATCTATTCCAGATTTTGAAAAGCTACAAGCTAGGAGCTAATTGCTAGATCTGAAGTATACATGAATTTTTTGGGGCCTGCACAGTTAAAAATGTTTTAATTTAAATGCTAGTATTTAGAAATTCATATGTTTCTTGTAAAATTATGATTTCTGACTTCCCTTGGAAAAAATATTTAAAAATCTAGCAACCATGGGCAGTGGCCCCACAAAGGAACACACAGCTAGAAAGAAATAGCATTCCCTTTTTGATGCTTCATGGACCCTCCAATTCTCCTGTCTCCACTACTCTTTATTTTTCCTTTCAGTACATCATAATTCACTTTTCATTCTTGGCTCTGTGGATTCCTAAGCTCATGACCCAGGTGTCACAGTCGTCTTTCATAGAAGGATTATTTGTGTCTCCATGAGAACGCTCTAAAGAAAAAAAAAAAGGAAATTTAGTGCAGATGTGGAAGGATGCTGTGCCATTTTTGTATAGGAAGACATTTAATTTTCATTCCCTGAACATGTTCTTCTCTTGATGCTTAATCTGTTAACTCACTTGACTTTTATTTAGTCATGGCAAGGTGTTAGATTTTATTCTAAGCACAACAGGAAGTCACTGAGGGATTTTAAGCAGAGAAGGGTTGTAGTACAATTTATATATTTAGGTCTTACCATGGTTGCTGTGCAGATGTTGGAAAGGGTGAAAGAGAAGAAATGGGAATCCAATTATGTAGTTTTCGAGGGTCTTTACAAAGAGAGGAGGATGGTGATTTGGTCTAAGTAATAGGAGTGGTTAAAAAAAAAAAAGAAAGAGGAAGGAAGAAGGAAGAAGCAGAAGCAGGAAGAAGAAGGAGAAGGAGGGGGAGGAGGAGGAGGAGAAGCAAGAAGAAGAGGAGAGATTAGGAATGTAATTCAATGCACTTAGAATAAAATCTTTCCTGTGGAAAACAAGGGTATAGTCCAACCTTGCCCCAGCCCAGCACCCAACAACTTTTCCATTTTCTTGTTCTATACTTGTCCCATCAACATTTTCATTTTCTTTAAAATCCCAAGATTTTTTCACCCTCTGGACCTTTACATTTGCTGTGACATACATTCTAACATGTCACCCAGCTGTCTATCATTCATATTCTAGCATAGCTCATTGCTACCTTTTATCTCATCACTACATTTTAAATCCTATCATTTATTTCCATTTAATATTTCTTGCATATTTATGTTGACTGCTTGTACTTGATTTGTTTCTGTTTCCCCGATCAAAAAAGTATAAAGTCAAAGACCAGTTTATTTTTTTTTTCCAGCCATAACCTGGGTCCCTAGGATGATATCTAGTCCACTCACTTGTTTAACAATATTTATTGTATGAATGAGAAGACTTTATAGATATTTATTAAAATGTTAATGTGAGATATGAGAGAAAACAACATCAAAGTTGTTTCCAGTTTTTTGTAGGAGATCAGTCAGGGTAGTGGGAAAAATTATAGGAAAGATGCAACCTTCCTGGAAGGCTGGAAGGTTTTGCAAAAGCTTTGGGAAAGGGTTATGGCTGAAGGCAGCCTAATCCTTTCACCTTGTCTTGCTATTTCACAACAAAGCAAAGGGAATCCAATATGGCTCAGCTTCCTTGGGATTAGCACATTGACTTTTAAGATTCCAATATAGCAGCAGCTGACATTTCTACAGCTGTTGGTCCTCTTAGAAAAATCTTGCTTGTGTGGTAAACCATGGGTTCCATATCCCCACATCACACATCAAAAAGAAACTTAGATGTTGAGAATATGTTTGCTAAGGCAAAGGAAAGTTTCACAATAGTATGTTGACTGTACTCCAACTTTTCTCAGCAGGAAGACCTTATGTTCAACTGAATCAGAACAATTACACTATTTCAGAGTGTTCAATACTGTCTCATAGAAAAGGAAGACAATCTTACAAATAGAATACTGACAGTCACAAAGCCAAATGTTAATGCTAATGTCTAAAGATATTTTAGAATTTGGTGAAATTGGCATTCCAATACAATGCTGGAGGTGTCTAGCAAACCAAGGTGTGCAGTTTCCATTCTGAGCTCAGCCTACATACATTGGTCCACATCTGATATTGGGAGAAAGGCAGCTGCAAATCAAGTCAGGGCATCTCAATGACCTTTGTCAAAACAACCGAGCAAATAAACCTGCAAAAACATCCATTTGGTATTTGAGCGATACTTGAGTAAGTTGCCCTAGTGGCTCTACCTGCCTTTTTCCTTTGAAATAGGTCTGAACTAGGATACCCTCAGTAGTCCGGGCAAGTGAGAGCCCGCCATATTAGGGGCATCCAGCCATAAATTTACTCATTCATTCATGTGTTTATGTGTTTATTTTTGATTGTTTGATTTTAAATTTTAGATTGGAAGAGAAGGCACTTCTGTACTCAAGGACCAATTTTATTACTCTAATATCATATAAGGGAAGTGCTGCATTCTGGTGGCCTACTTCTACTTTCCATTTCTTAGTGCATTATCAGGCTTACTAACAGTTTTAGTCCAGCAGACACAGATATGGCTTATCACATCTTCGACTCACATAATATATTTTGTGATATATTATCCCACCCTCTCCTCCCATCATTATGAGAAATTGCTTTTGTATATTAAAACTAGACTTTCATACCTCATCTAATAAACATATAATTGCTCTATCTTTTGGTAAGATTTATCCATAAAGAGTGCAATAATGATTAAAATAAGACTTCTTAGAGAATAATGTTGGGCAAATTACTTAACTCTTGGGCTCAGATTCGACAACTGAAACGTGTATAAAATAATAGTACCACCAATAGGACTGCAATGGTAATTAAGTCAAGTAGTGTAGGAAGAGAAATTAATCTGGATCTGGCACATCACAATGACTAAAATTAGTGCCTTCACCCACCTAGTTGTGTGCTTTATTGCAAAGAAAAATTTAGAATTTTGATTTCTTGAATAAGTTGTGATAAACATTTCAAAACTCTATTGTATTTTGTCTCATATTTTAAAAATAATATTGTAATATAGAAAAATTAGAGTTCTGCTAGACTTCAATCTACATGACATATTCATTTGTAAAGAAACAATGTAATTAAAGTATAGTAAATATTTTTAAAGATTTTGACTAAAAGGTGAGCTGTAATTAAGGAGTGAGAATCAGACTCAAAATATTTAAGTGATACACAATCCAGTTACAATGAATACCCCTAATATTTTGATTGTATTCATCCAATACGTTTTTTTTCATAAAATGGAACCAGAGCTCCTTAGAGAAATGACTAATTCTAGATTGAGGGCAAGAAATGTGCAAACTTAGGCTGGAATACCTTCACATGATGCCACAAAACAAAAGTAAAGAAGCTATCAGACTACCAAGTTTGTGTCAAAGGACTTAAGAACCAACTTACGAGGCTCTCATTGGCCAAGGATGCCTTACTTTGACCTTTAGTAAGATTACTGATTTGAAATGTACTGAAATATTTCTAATGTAGTTAAAACTATAGATTTAAGATGACACTAAAAATATAAATAAAATTTAAATTCATTGATTAAATCTAGAAGACTGGAGAAAAGTAAATTATAAAGAAAAATAAAGCAAAAAAATCAATGCTTAGTTTTTCTATATGAATTGTAAGTATAAACAAATAAATAATGCAAGTTTCTTTTTATCAACATCTACCAGCTGAGACAGGAAAGCAGAAACAATAGAATTACAATATCATAATTGTTTAACCTCTAGTGAGTTAAACATGCTAGGTAATGATCACAATGGCTGCTGGCACCACACACACACACACACACACACACCCCAGACATTATGTATCTCCTGAAAGAACTGTAGAATCCCCAAAATGTCAAACTTAAGTCTGACCAGTTCTCTACATCTAACCACCATTTTACAACTTATACAGGGAGCAGAGTAATATGTCAAACAATATCTCAGAGATTCTATCAGCAAAATCCAGCATGTACAGAAAAAAAATCTAAAGAAAAATGAACTGGATTCTTCAACAAATATATTTCTGTCTGACATATTTCAATTAGTTGAAAATAACTGTGTGATCTAACTTATATTTGGAATAAAAACAGAGCTAAAATACACAGAGAATGAAACAGTGGTTAATGTGGGTGGGGGTGGGAAGAGGAAAGAGAGATATGTAGGTCAAAGAATACAAAGTAGTAGATGTATAGGATGATCAGGTCTAGAGAGCTAATGTAC
Organism: Cacajao melanocephalus; assembly: GCA_963573385.1. Lineage (NCBI taxonomy): Eukaryota > Metazoa > Chordata > Mammalia > Primates > Pitheciidae > Cacajao > Cacajao melanocephalus. Next base: position 10,541 of record CAUYLG010036797.1, read on the forward strand.
TATATGAGAACTAATATAAATAAAATTGTATTCTCTTGCAGATTTTTGTTAAATCAGTAGATTCAGCTGCTCTTATCACACACACACACACACACACACACACACACCCTAATTAACAATGTGAGATGGTAGACATGTTAATCTGCTTCAGTTTATTAACCATTTTATTATCTATATGTATCTCATAACATCATATTGTAAACCTCGAATATACACAATTATGTTTATTCTTTTTTAATTTTCAAGGGAAAAAAGGTGGGGAGAAGTTATAAGTACAAAGAGATTTAAAAGATATATCAAGCTATTAAAATATATAGGCTTCTAATAGCTTGAATGTAAAGTAAAAAATTATTTCAGAAAATGAATGTTTATATTTAGTGCTTAAGCTACTTAATGTTTTTGTAACTGTACATATTTCTTAATTTTTGGGAGTAAAAAATTAAGCATTCACAAAAATAATTAGGGAAAGTTTCTTTAATTATCTTGGAACCAAATTCCAATCATAACATATAAATCTGTTGTTTTATTTTTATGTATTTCACTTCTATTAATATACACATTTCAGAAACATGTCATGGTAAATGTGACTATCATTCATATATCAAGAGCTAAATAACATTTGCTCTTTGACTCAATTTCTTTCTAGGAAGCTATTTAAAGAAGGTAGATATTTCAATGAGAATAAATATTTTATTGGTGTTACTAATAATACAATTTTTAAGATAATCTAGATTTCAAATGCAACAAAACAAATTATAGCTCTTTGTGGAGGTGTGTTTTATAGTGTGGGGGAAATCTAATCTAAAACAAAACCTTCTCCCAACCTAGAAATCCTCTCTGCAAAGGTAGGAGAAAGGAAAACAACACTTTTATTACTGGATAAGCATTAAATGGTACCCATCACAGGCAATCTGTTAAGAGATTACAAAAACAGAAAGAAACCTTATCCTTTTTTTTTCACAAGTCAAGCAAATACAACCCATTACATACATGTTTTTAAAATATACAGTAACTTTTCCTCAAGTAAGAAGCTTGAATAGTGCCACACATAGTTTATCCTAAATTTACCTGGTAATTTGGGGTGATCATCTGTGTTATCTAACTGGCTTTATCCAGAAGAAAAATAAATGTCTCATATCTTTATGAAAGGAAGTTGCTTGGAGCAAGATGCTCACCAACATTGGACTCCTACTTTTCCATAGAAACTGAGAGATGGGAGTACTATCTTCTTTAATGTTTCTGCTTCAAAGAGATATCTCCCAGGTACTCTGAGAGACATTCCTGGGTCATAAAACTGACAAAAAGCCTACCTTGTTTTTAAAAGGATTTATATATATTTCAAGGAGTGGAGAAAGATTTACAATCACAAGATTTTCAAGTAAATGCACTAAGAGAAAAGAGAAGAGGAAAGTCTCTTTCTTTAGTTTCGACGTGTATAATAACTAAGCCTGTTATCTCTAATTTTTATTTTTTCTTAGAATAATCATCACAGGTTTTTAATAGTGTGGTAGCAGGTTTGCAATAAAAATGTTAAGAAAAAAATTAGGTTAAATTACATATGGGTTATATGCCAAATTTGCAAAACAAAACAACAAAATATATGTACTTAAAAATAATGTTGACTTAAAGTTATCTGCATTTGGAGAATTTTCTTTTATTTAGTTAACAATTTTTTCTCTAATGAAAGTAATATAAACTGCCTTTATAACACTGAAGACACAACATAAAAAAAGTTATACCTTAGATAATTTTATTTTGCTCTATTTTCTATTTTACCAACTTCTTCATTATCTGCAGGTATTAAGTTTATGATCAAACTGAAAAAACACATTCTGTTCATAGAAAAAAATAATTTCACTTTTGATACTGGATACATCAGACTTGAATACCAAATCAGAGGCATAGCCAATAATATAAACTGTTTGTATTTCTTTATCAATTTTGACATAGGAGTTAAAAGAAATTATTTTGGCAGATAGTGAGGGTAAGGAAATCCTTCATAAGATTTCCCTTTTAATAAAAAACAGCCCCCAAATTATTTTTTTCTAACAATGAGCAGCCTGAAAAATTGAGCTGCAGACACAGACAAGCAAGCTGGAAGCTTACACAGGTGAATTCTGGCAGCTGTGCCAATAGCGAAAGGCTATCCGAAGGCTAGGCATGTTCAACATGGCAACTCCATCTTCTTTTTCCCTTACCCAAATAATAAAATATCTATTAATTTCATATAAATTTATATTCTAAATTATGACAACTTTGTCTACAAGCATTTATCCCATTACAGTTACCTAATTATTTTATTTTAATTGTTTACCTAGATTATTTATGAAAATTGTGATAGTCATGATTTAAAGTTATGAAATTACCATAGCAAAATTATAACAGACACAGTAAAAAAGATTTCCTAACTGACATCATCTTGCTTTTAACCTCCAAGCTGTCCTTGTTTATTCCTGGGCATAGGCCAGACTAACTTTGGGAGGAACATAGTTTATAGTTTAGCTTTGAAAAAAAGACAATACCAGTCCTTTCCCAAAACAAACCTTCTTGCTGCCTGTGGACTAGATTGCCTAAAGCCATGAGATTAGAAATTATAGTAATCTTATTAAATTCAAGATGCAGCTATTTTCATTAAGACAATATTAATGTCTTATTTATTAAAAACTACACTAGCAAAGATCATTTTGTTTTGAGCTGGGTGTACAGTTTTATAACTCCTATGCCAAATTTTGAAACCTTATAGTATTTTCAGTGGTAAGTATAAAATTGCTTGAATAATAAATGCAAACAAAAATGTATGCTGGAAATTCTTAAGACATTTCTAATATTACCAATAATTTTAAAGCTGGCTTACTTATTAAATATTTTACTTAAGCTACATAAATGTGCAAAAACATCTGACTACACGATACATACATACACAGACGTATTAGGCATGCTGATAGAAGTACATCTTATAGATTTCTAAGACCTCCTTTTATTTTTCCTATCTTAGACTTGCAAACTCTTAATAACCTGTTTCCTTACCCTGGCAGTTTTCAGCTAAATAGCCCTAAATCTGCAAAGCATAGAAAACAACTGAGGTGAAAATCAGAGAGCAAAATGTACATCATAAGGTATGAAGAGAAAGTCTGGTGAGTTAGAGAGAATTTAAAATAAATTATATTGCCAATTAAACATAAAATTATAGAAGTCTGTTTTAAAGGTCTTCAAATATACACACATACATATACATATACACACACACACAAAGATTCTATAGCTTTTACTTTGGTACTTTAGCCAAGAGATGAATACAAATTCACCAGCTTGCAAAACAACAACAAAATGTTAGATCCAAACAGTGTTTTTTTAATCTCAGTATAAAAGTAATAGCTTGTTTATAGAAGGCAGAAAAGAAAATAGAGAAAAAGAGGACCTATGAATTCTGTAGTTTGCAGGCTCCTTTCATTAATATTATTACGCATGAAGACCGTATTACTTTATTTTACCTTGGCAAGTAGAGTTGCAATAAAACCTACAGAGTCCTTGAAAGAGGGTCATTCTCCTTGTTTTCTCCTCATTCTTAGATTGTTTCTTGCTTTCTTTTTTTTCTTAAAAGGAGGAACTAAGCTGTGGCCTAGGGTTTTCATATGGTGAATCTATATGTGCTGCTTGTGGGCAGGACTCTACAGTTTGCAACCACTGAGTCATTTCCACCCTCTTATGTGCCTCCGTTTCTCTCTCCAGAGATCTGTGACCTCTGAGAGTGCTCAAAACTCCAGGTAATCAGCCCTTATATGCATTTCCTGGACTAGCTATTTTTAAAATTAATTTTGTTCGGGATTTTTCTGTAGGGCTGCTGCACATCGCAGGGTGTCAACCCCTAGACACTCTAGTGAGGCCCCCAGTGTCCCTGGGCCACCTTTTAGCTGGGAGGAGTAAATGCCCTTTTCCTTAGAGCTGAGAAAACTCAGTCCTTCAGTTCCTCACAAAAATGCACACAGACAAACTGAATTAAGATTAAATCTGAGAGAAATAAAATAGTGAAGACCCTTTAGGAACGATCTCTGAACTAGAATTAGAATGCTTAAACAATATTCCAGGAGTGAAAAGAGAAAAACAAACAACAACACAGCCAAGACCACTTCCTGTAACCTGTGCTCAGCCACCCCTAACGTTGTAGCTCTTGTCTGCCATTACACATGCCAAGATCAGAACCTCTCATAGTGCCAAGTAATCTCTGGTACCCTAAAGCTAAAAAGGGTCAAGTCACGCAATACAGAAAAACAGAGCTTTAGACCTAAAGAGAATTTGACCATGAATCTTGAGACTTCACGAAGAAAACAGAACACCCCCAAAGGGGGTGAGTGGTACCTTTGTTTTGAATTCTTTAAAGGAGTTGAGTCATGAGAAGACTTCTCCAGATTATTTTAATCCTGCAGATGGCAAAAGGAGAAAGAAGGCATAGGGTGGAAGAAAGTAAACAAAAGAACAATTATTTTTTATTTATTTATTTTTAAGACAAGAAGCAAACACAGAAACCAAACACATGGTTTTTTTCTTTTTTTGTTTTTTTAACTTTTGCAGCTGTGAAGAATTTTACCAATTAGAGAGGACTTGTTACCCATAATTTGAAATTCTCACTCAGATTTGACCAACTCAGCTAGATTGGTCAAATCCAATAGGAGAAAAACTAGAACAAATAACAACAAGAAACTCCAACAAAATGATCACTGAGCACTCTAATAGCAAGGAGAAATTAATACCAGCTTGTTGTTAATCTTAACTTTAGCCAAGGCAAAGCTCAATTCAGTTACTTACCTAGGGCTGAGTCTCAGGCTAAAGATCCCTCTCTCCTATCTTAGAAGCTGGAAAAAGCAAACAAACAGCAACAAAGAAAAACTCATCTTCCCTGTTGGAAGCTAGCTCAAACTCCATAAAGGAGTTACCTGCCTTTCATTGTCATGAAAGCAGGAAAAACTTGCTTGCCACCCTTGTGTTGGAATTCTGTAAAACTTAAAAAAAAAAAAAAATGGGAGTTGTACTGCAAAATAAACTTTAGATCGGACCAAGTTTTGGGAAATCAGGACTCTCTGGAGGGGGTGCTCTCAGACCTCAGAAAATTGTCCTGTTGGTTTGAGCCATAAAGTTAGCTCACAGTGGTACCAAGGACTGAAAGGAGATTTGTCAAAGGTCAGGGGACTCTCCACCCAGAATTCCTCAGTGGTTACCACATGTGAATCCCAAAAATTTGAGACAGGTCTTGGTTAATTTAGAAAATTTATTTTGCCAAGGTTGAGGATGAGCACCCGTGACACAGCCTCAGGAAGTTCTGACAACATGTGCCCAGGGTGGTTGGGGCAAAGCTTAGTTTTATACATTTTAAGGAGACAGGAGACATCAATCAACATATGTAAGAAGTACATTGGTTCAGTCCAGAAAGGCAGTGTATTACTCCGTTTTCATGCTGCTGATAAAGACATACTGAAGACTGGGCAATTTACAAAAGAAAAGGGTTTAATTGAACTTGCAGTTCCAGGTGGCTGATTAAGCCTTAGAATCATTTCAGAAGGCAAGGAGGAGCAAGTCACAGCTTACATGAATGGCAGCAGGCAAAGACAGAGTTTGTATAGAGAAATCTCCATTTTTTATTTATTTATTCATTTATTTATTTTGAAAGAAAGAAAAAGAGAGAGAAGAAGAAAGAGTGAAAGAAAGAGAAAAAAAAAGAATGTAAGAGAGAAAGAGGAAGAGAAAGAGGGAGAGAGAATGCGATTCTTATTCTATTGCCCAGGCTAGAATGCAGTCTAAAAATGGTTATTAAAACCCTCTTTTATGCCAATAATTGTGCTTAACAATGGAGACAGTAAGGAATAAGAGATGAAAATAACAAACAAGCAGCCAACCAATATTTTATTTAAACCTGTGAAATGCTATGTAATTGCTGAGGAGTGATTTACTTCCAATTATGTGGTCACTTTTAAAATAGGTGTAATGTGATACTGAGAAAAATGTATGT
>CAUYLG010036798.1:0-24395 GCA_963573385.1 Cacajao melanocephalus
CTAAGATCTGTTATTTCTACTACAACCCAAATGATTTGCAAACTAAGACTTATCTTGACTTCTGTAAGCCACTTAAGTAACAGTCGAAGTGACAATATATCCACAATATGTCCTCTAGTCCTTGGAATGTCCAGAGACCCACACCCTCCTCTCTGCCCGGGAGATGATTTACGGAATCCCCTAAATGTTTGAATCCCTTCACCCTCACCCCTGCCCCTCACCCTCATCTCCGCCCAGAAAGTGATTTGCAGAATTCACTAGCCCTCGGAATGTCTGAGGCTCCTCACCCGCACCCCCGCCACATACCCTTACCCGGGAGAAAGGTATAAAAGGTATTGACACCCTCCCTCTGGGGCCACAGGTTGGAGAGATGTGAGTCCTCTGTGGTCGCTGGCTATAAAGACCCTGCAATTTGGCCTACTTTTGTCTTGGTGTTAACTTTCTATGCTCGGTTCAGTACAACACTTCCACCCTGAATCAACAGTCATTAGCCAAGATTTTTTTTTTCAGAGTATCACTCTTTTGCCTGAGCTGGAGTGCAGTGGCTTGATCTTGGCTCACTGCAGCCTCTGTCTCCTGGGTTCAAGAGATTCTCCTGCCTCAGTCTCCTGAGTAGTGGGCTTATAGGTGCCCACTACCACACTCAGCTAATTTTTGTGTTTTTAGTAGAGACAGGGTTTCACCATGTTGGGCAGTTTGGTCTCGAACTCGTGACCTCAGGTGATCCCCTGGGCCTCGGCCTCGTGAAGTGCTGGGATTATAGGTGTGAGCCACCATGCCAGGCCAGCCAAGCCTTCTCACTTCCAAAGCTGCTTTATTCCTATCATAAACATGGAAAGTGGGGTCTTCAGAATCCAGGCATCCCTTTCCTGTCAGCTGCTACAGTAACTGGTAATTAGGCTCCTTACTCCCTGATTGTTCTCTGCTCATCTGAGTTTCTGAGTTGCAGTTCAGGGTGGAATCAGCATGGCTTTGATATTATGAATCTGGCCTGAAGTCATATCCTTGTCTTTGTACTTTATGGAGGAAAAGCTAGTTCATTTCTCCAGGGCACAAGTCAATTGCCTTTCCTGCTAGGTGAGACCTGCTGCTTAGAGGTGGAAGCAGCTCTGTGTACCTGGAGGAGGCCGGGCTGGTGCGCTCTGGCTCTACCCTCGGTCCCTCTGAAGTGTCTCATGGGCCGTTAGCACCATGCACTGCTCGCAGCCAACTCATCAGGATGAGTGGTTATTAGAAAAATGTTTCCATAATTAAGTGACATGATAACTGGGGTTCAGGGCTATCCAGGGGGTGCCATTCAGCCTCCTTTGCCAGCAGCTCTGAAACAGTGGCCTAGGAAAGGCGCTGCCACAGCCCACCGGCAGCACAAGTTCCCTCTCTCTAAGGCTGTCCAGCTAGAGCTGCTGTTGTTTGCCAGGCTGTCATTAACAGAGGCACTGCCGCGCCCTCAACAAGGAGGCAGAACTGCTAGGAGGCTTCATCATAAACTGAGTCTGGAGAACAGAGGGAAAAAATCCCAACCTAGGCAGGCACGATACCAGATTCCTGCTGGAATAAACAGGAAGCCCTGTAATTCACACTCTCTGTGACGCTGCAGTCCCTGCCTCTCCTGTGTTGTGTTTCTGAGGACTCGAGTTTGCTCTAGCAGATGTGCAAACTCGAGTGTGGGTCTCTCGTATATTTTCCCCCGAGTAGAAGATAAAACAACAGGATACATTCATTGCAAAAATGATTATAATGTGGCATTGGTGATGTACATTTTTCAGAAATTGTCATCATTGGATTTCATTTAAGTACAAACTGAAATCCACTGCTTTGGGAAGCATAGCATTGATGGTGGGATTCCCTATCCTGGGTCAGGGTGGGTGGGGCAGGAACTGACTCCAGCTCACAAAGCCTTGTCTCCCACCGTGTCCGGCAGCTCAGATATAGGCACAGCTCTCTTCCATTTACCTGTTCCTCTCTCTGACTGTGCCCCGTGCCCGGGAGGCTGACATAGGGCACAGGCTGGTGGGGAGGACATGGTTTGAGAGGAGAACCATCACGTGTGTATCCCCTTGAAGCCAGCAGCCGTGCGCAGAGGGACATGGTTATTACTGTCACCCCCTCTGAACACGGGACTTGACTGACCCAGGTGCTGCGTGGAGGGCACTGGTTGTCTGCCGTCTGTCCTTGCAGAGGCAGAGACTGTGTGGAGAGGCAGTCTACCCCTCTGCAGCTGCACCTCCCCCTGCTCCCGGACAGAACCCGGGTCCACCCGCACTGTCCTGCCTGGCCTGGTCTCCAGTTTGATCACAGAAGTGTCATAGCTGCCTCTCGTCCCCGTGACTTTAACATCCTTCCCCGTGCCTGGGTACATTTAGAGAAGTATTATCTTCTGAATAGAAATGAAAGGCACAGCCTGTTTGTCTGAATATGACAGTCATCTGTCACTCATGATGTTTCCCTCAACAGTGGATGGGATGTGCGAGGGTGGTCCTGTAACATTATAATAACATCTATTTTTTAACTATACCTCTTCCATGTTTATTTTATTCTATTTTTGAGATGGAGTCTAGCTCTGTTGCCCAGGCTAGAGTGCAGTAGTGTGATCTCAGCTCACTGCAACCTCTACTTCCCCGATTCAAGCAATTATCCTGCAACAGCCTCCCGAGTAGCTGGGGCTACGGGTGCTCACCACTACACCAGGCTAATTTTTTTGTATTTTTAGTAGAGGCAGGGTTTCACCATGTTGGCCAGGCTGGTCTTGAACTCCTGACCTCAAGTGATCCGCCTGCCTTGGCCTCCCAAAGTGCTGGGATTACAGGCCTGAGCCACCACACCTGGGCCCTCTTCTGTGTTTAGATACACAAATACTTAGCATTGTGTCTCAGCTGCCTGCAGTATTCAGTACCGTCATGTGCTGTGCAGGTGTGCACCTAGGAGCAACAGGCCACACCGTACAGCCTAGCTGTGTAGGCTCTGCCATCTAGGTGTGTATATGTGCACTCTATGATGTCCTCACAACAATGAAACGACCTAACTCTGCATTTCACAGAATGCACCCATGCTGTGATGCTGAATTTGCCTTTTTCTTGTAAATTCCATGTGCATTCCTGAAAGCTCTACCCTGGAGGTGCTGGCTCCCTCAGGTATCTATCAGGTTACCTTGGAACTTCCAGCTGAAGGGATCTGTGTTCATCTCTTCCTGTCTGCATCAGGACGGTACAGGCTGAAGGACGCATGGGGCTGGGATCCTTTGTGAAAAGTCTCTCCATGGGGCTGTGGGGGAGGATCCAGTCACCATGAAGACAGGCTGTGTGCCTACAGAGGACACCTCTATTGATAGCATTTCCACTGATACCATCCTGATGGTATTTTGTACCAGAAATGTAGGAACATACAAGTCCCTTTTCTTTCCTACTCTCCCTCCTCATGAGTTCTCTGAAGAAAATATTTTCATGGGTTCACAGTAGCAGAAGAAAAAGCAACATTTTATTCTTAGCTGGAGCCTTTCTTGCAAGCCTGAATTCAAAAATATGGGATGAAACACATAGGGAATTTTTTTTCTCGACTGAGAGGACTTAGACTGGAGCCAGAAGCTGTACAACTTTCCCTTCTGCGTTTGAACACTGGAACCTCAGATCTGGCTATCAGACAGGCTCTCTAGTTATGTACTTATTTGGATTTTTTTCTTTTAAAAAAATTAGTCTTGATTGTACTTTCAGAATCAGAGAATCACAAGGTATTTTAGGAATCGCCCAGAATGGAATGGTAGTTATGACATGAGCTCCATATTGCAAACACCTGAAGAGCTAAAATAAAAAACAGTGAGGCCCGATCCCATGCTTGGACATTCTGTTTACTTGTCTGGAGTACAGTCTGCTCCCACCTCAGTGATGCCATTTTGAAGCAAAACTTGAGACACTTCTAGATTACCAAAGTGTCGTAACCTTAGTGAGCATCAGAAACTCCTGTGAAATTTTCAACTCTCCCACTGCCCAGGACCCCTTCAGGCCCAGCAAGCCCTGATTTCTGGTGATGAGGCCAGGACACCTGTGCTTTATTAAAATTTTCACTGGTGAATTTGATGCAACCCCCAGGTGAAGACCCATTGATTTAGGCCAGAAGTGTTTATTTTAATTAAGTGAAAACCGAGCCAGTAAAGTGTATTGTGCAACATTTATTACGCAACAGGCAAATGGACTGGAATTTTCCAGCCAGGTGGCTCAGAGGGGCTCTGCTGGAAGGGAAAGGCCGCATAACTGGGCAACTATGGAGAGGCAAGTGAGGGGCAGGCCGCTGTGTCAGTGCGGGGCCTCTGCAGCTCGGCTTAGTCACTGTGTGGCCGGCTGATCTGGCTTTGCTTTTTTCAATTAAATAGGTAAATTCTGTGTTTTACTTAATGTTTATTGTTTACTATGTGTGTGTCTAAAGGGCAGGGACTAGAAAGGCCATGAGGTCTATTTAGCCAATGCTTCAGCAATGGTTATCTGGAATAACAACAGCAAATGCAGGCGGGAGTAAGCCACTGTGATAAGCAAGAGTTTCATGTGACAGTTTTGGAGCGTTAAACTTCAGAATGAGAACATTCTCATCTTATAGCACATGAAACTATATACAAAGTTCATAAAGACAGTGCTGAGTATGGAGGGGGTCATGAGGATGGGGAAGCCCTGTGGTCTGAATGAACAAGCTCTTAGGGGAGATGGGCAGAGGAGGAGCGGGGGAGGGAGGATGGAACCTGCCTGCCCTACCCGGCCAGCTCCCAGAGGCTGCACGGAGAAGCCCAGCAGGGGCTGCAGACTGATGTGAAGACCGCAAACCCAGTGGAAATGCCGAGCCCAAACTGTATCCATAAATAATAATGACTTTATTTTCCCCCATTGCTAATTAGAAACAATAATATACAAGGAAACAGAAGTTACTTAATGTATAATTATTCAGTCAGCAATTTTCAGATCATAAATATGGATTGCTGCGAGTTATCGCGTTGAAGTCCTCTGAAATAGAGCACAATATGCAAATGTGATTAATACAGCTAGGCTCCCAGTCGCTCTGAAACCCGCTTTTCCTTTCTTTAATAAAATGAGTGTTGCAGCCAGGTGTAGGTCATTAGCATTGATAAGTAGCAGTCCCATTTCATCCCGTTTAGTGCCTCTTTACTCTCCTGCAGATGGAAAGGGTGAGATGGGTCAGCAGGTTCCTCTCGGATGAGCCCTCAAGACCTGAGACCAATGCTGATCTGATAAATAATTGGCAGATGGCTAATCAGCTTTTCAAAGGTCAACTGTGGACCTCTGCGGAGCATTCTGGAAGGACAGCACAGGTTCGCATTGCACCCTCACCTCTCCATGGGTGATCTCAGTCCCTCGCGCACCCATGTTGCAGCCATGTCGACAGCCTCACCGCAGCCCAGACCCATCTTCTGCCCTGCAGCCTCTTCCTGTGACAGTCTCAGCAGAATAACTCACTGCCATCCAAAACTTAAAGCACACAGATACAAGCCTTGATCCACGCCCTGCTTCTCTCATCAGTCTGTTCCTACTTCAGCCTTTGTTATCTCCAGAAATCACACCAAGCCAGAAATATAAGAACTGAAGTCAGAAATTGCTCATCAGAAATTTAGGAGTTACTTCTAATCCATAAGCAATTTCTGTCATTTCCACCTCCAGAATAGACTCCCTTTTTCCTGAGCCTTCACTGCCACTGTCAGGACCCGAGCCACATTCATCCTTCACAGCAGATCACAGCTCCCCCTGTGAGGCGTATCCAAATCTAAGCATGGTTCCTCCACTGCTCCCCCAATTCCAGCCTTATCTCCCTCTAATTCATTCACCATAGAAAATTCAGAGTGGCCTTTAAAAATATATGTTAACTCGGGAGGCTGAGGCAGGACGATCACTTGAGCCCCAGGAGGTCAAGGCTGCAGTGAACCATGATCCTGCCATTGCATTCCAGCCTAGGTGATAGAAGGAGGCTTTGGCTCTGTCTCTCTCTCTCTATATATATATATTCATTTTTATTTATGTAAATATATGTGCGTGTGTCTATTATGTGTGTATAATATACATGCATATACATACATACATGGATGGATAAATAGACAAATAGATAGATAGATGAATGGACGGGTAGATAACACTAGATACCATTTACTTTTTTGCTTGAGACCTATCAGTAGCTCCCATCAGCACATTAAGCCCAGAGCCCCGACCCAATCAACGTGGCTGTGTGGTGTGGCTGCTTCCCACTGCTCTGACGCTGCCCTCGGCCACCTCGGCCTGCTCCCTCTGCCAGATACTGTCGTGGTCTCCCCCACCCCTCGGCTTTGCCGTCTCATCTTTCAGAGCTTAGGTGCGGGTCACCTTGAGAAGGGCCACAGAGCAGGTCTCCCCGCCCTCTCCCACGGCACCCAGACCTGCCTTTTCCTGTCACCTCACAAATCATAACCATGGATTCCTCTTGTTTTCACTTGTCATGTTTATGAATGAGCAGCATCACTGTGGAGTTGGGGAAAGAAGGTCTGAGCAGGATGCAGGGCAGGGCTCGCTCCCCACAGAGCTGCCACCTTTCCTTACCCCTCTGGGCAAGCCTCTGTGCCCCTTTTGACTGGGCACCCTTCCTTATATGAGAGAATTGAGACAGGCAGCCTTCATGGGTCTGAATTCAGAATAATAAGAGATATTTCCACTCCCAGCATCACTGTGTGGGCACCTGCTATGTGTATAAGGGACCCCACAGTGCCTCAGCAGTTACCTTGTAAAATGGGGACTTTGTGGGTGAAAATTTTAATCATAAAACCTATTCAAGTCTAAGTGTCTCTGCAGGGTCTGAGGGCTGTCTGAAATTGCCCTCTGTGTCTGTGAACATTTGGCTGACAGCAGCGAGTAGGAGGGGAGACAGTGCTGTGTGCACCAGCTGTCAGAAGCCGAAGCCGTGGGGAATGGTTGAATTCACTGAGTGGGCAGCGGGCGCTTGGAAACTGACATTTTTCAGGAGCTCAGTGTGGAGTGCCTGCGTGATTTTCATGAGAATGGGTAGTACTAACTTCAGAGCAGTCAGGAAGCAGGCCCACTGTCTCGTCAGGAGCCCAGTGTCACAGATTCCTCCCTCACAGACAGTTGCGGGTGACAGGGACGCTGGCCTTTTATCCAGGGTGGACCCTGGCGTCTGCACGAGGTCTACGGTGTGAGCAGCTGCTGCAGGAATGAGAGAAACAGATGACTTAGATGTGAGCGCTGAAACACTCTTTGTTTCCTAAACAAGTTTATGCACATAAGCACTGGAGATACAATGGCCATCTGGAAACTGCCAGCGGCACCGGCAGCATTGCCTCCTCCCTGACGCTGGCAGAAGGTGCTGTGCCAGATCACCCTCTCTTCGGCCAATTCAGACACAATTCAGTTACCAGTTCTGAAAGTAATAAACCTGCCCGACTGGAGAACCAGTCTAAATGCCCGTGACACTTTTCAGGGCTTTTGGTCCTCCTCTTTGGCTTGAGGTACACAATTATAAAATAAGAGATACAGGAGCGCCAAGTCAGTGTTTCCTACAGGTCCAGAGGGGAGAAGGCTGAGGCAGTGAGGACTCGAGAATACGGGCCAGTCAGCAAGCAAGAGCAGAGGAAGTGGAGGGAACAGGGCAGGAGGAACGGAGGGACGCGAAGACGGGTGCAGGTGGGGTGGACAGGAAGCAAAAGGACCAGCTCAAGAGATGGGAGAAAGAAAAAAGAGAGGGAGAGGAGAGAGACGTGGCGGAGGACATGTGAGAGGTGGAGTGGCTAAGAGGAGAGGGAGAGGAGCTTTGTCTGGCACATGTGATTTGCACGCCCTCAAAAAAGTGACCCAGGCAGATAAAATCAATTACAGCATACGTGATATTGAAAAATCCACAATCTGTATATGAACATGACAGCAATGTCATGAGCTCGTGAGCAATCTGCAAATACAAAGAGAGATGCACGTTTGAGGCTGCGTATCTTCATCGTTTCATCCCCTGGCCCCCAACCCCTGTAGACCAAAGAATGTCATTTCCTTCTGATGAAAAGTTTTTCTCTGACTCTAGTGTTCTTCTCTATTTTCGATTTGAATAGTCTCCATTGCTGTACCTTACTGGGTTATAAAATACCCTGGGAACAAAGCCTTTCAATCAGCCTGAACGTAAGTGCGTTTCACAGCTCATCAGCCCCACAGGCTCCTGTTTGCTTGTGGTGCAGTGACACAGCCTCGTCTAGCTCTGGTGGTTGTGCTATGTCACATTCCTCCGAAGGCCTGTGCCCGGTGTGCAGCAGACTTCTCTTTTGTCTGGAATATTGTGCGTCTCACTAGAGGATGCTGTAAGGGCACCGGTGCCTGTCGGCTGTTGTCTGTTACTTGCTTGGAATGCTATTCCATGAGCCTTTGTTAAGGGAGTGAAGTTCCTGGAGGTACATGAAGACTAGGGAAGCTCATTCTTCGTGCTGATGTTGATCTCTACCTCACTCATGAAATAAATGATTCACAGAAGACGATTTTTAATCTTTAACAAAATTTGAAATGTTATAGATTCACAGGAATTGGCAAAAATACAATACAGATAGTTTCCATGTATTCTTCAAAGGTTGCATTTTATACAGCTACACACAATATAAAAATCAAAAAGTCAACATTGGAATGATGTGTGTATAGTTAGTTCTCTGTGCATTTATCACATGTGTAGATTTGTAGAATTGCCACTCAGTCAAGACGTAGACTTGTCCCATCATCACTATTTGAGATTTCTCTAGTCATATCCAGTCTCCTGCCCCCTAAATCCCTAATTCTCAACTTAATTTTTTTCTCCATATCTGTAATTTTATAATTTTAAGAATGTTCTAGAAACAGAATCACTGTGACCTTTAAAGATTGGCCTCTATTCACTCAGAATGGTGCCCTCGAGGGACATTCAACTGGGTGTGTGTATCAAAATTTTCTTCCTTTTTATTTCTCAGTGGTGGTGTGGATATACCACAATTCATTTAACCATTATCTTATGGCAGGGCATTTCAGTAGTTTCCAGTGTTTGACTATTGCAAATAATCTAATATAAGCACTTACGTTCTGGTTTTTGTGTGAACATAGGTTTCCAATTCTCTTTCCAGGGATGTGCCATTGCTGGATTATACGGTAAGTTTATGTCAGTTATTTTTAAATTTCCAAACTGTCCTCCAGAGTACCATGTTATAACTCTGCCAACAATGTATGAGAAATGGAATTTCTTCACATCCTCAGAAGCAAGTGTTACTGTAGCTATGTTTAATTTTTGTTCTGTTGGTAGCTGTGTAGTGTTAGCTCATCATGGTCTGAATTGGTATTTCTCCAACAGCTAGTATACTGAGCATCTTTTCATGTGCTTATTGTCTATTTGTACCTCTTCTTCAGTGAAACCTCTATGTTTTTGCTAACAGTTAACTGAACTGTTGCTATTTTTACAGTGAGTTTTGAGGACTCTTTATATACTCTGGATAGTAGTCCACCATCATGTGTGTGTTTTATACGTTTTCTCACAATCTGTAGGTTGTATTTTATTTCTTTTGACATGGTCTTTTGCAGAGTCAAAGTTTTCAATATTGATAAAGTCCAGTTTATTGATTTACTTTTTAAACGGATATGGTCTTGGTGCCATATCTTAGAATTCTTTACCAAGCTCTTAGTTTTAACAATTTTCTTTTTTTCCTAAAATGTTTATAGTTCTTCAATTACAATTATATCCACGATCCATTTTCAGGTAATTTTTTGTATAAAGAATGTGGTTGAGATTGAGGTTAATTTTTTCCCAATGCTATTTATGATTCAAGCATCACTTGCTGAAAAGACCACCCTCCCTCCAGTGAGTTGCTTTTGCAACTTTACAAAAAATCAAATGGGGATATTTTTATGGTTCCATTTCTCATTCATTGATCTGTCCTTGGGCCAACAGCACACTTTCTTGATTACTACAGATGCAGATGCTCCTCAACTGAAGATGCAGTTTTCTCCCAATCAGTCTAATATAAGTTAAAAATACCGTAAGTTGAAAATGTGTTTAATACATCTAACCTACCGAATATCAGAGCTTAGCCTCACCTACCTTAAACATGCTCTGAAGACTTTGTTTGGGCAACATCATCTAACATAAAGCCTATTTCATAATAAAGTACTGAATATGTTATGCAATTTATTGAAAACTGTACTAAAAGGAAAAGCAGAATGGTTGCATGGGTTTTCGCCATTAACATACACAGCTGGAAGCTCACTGGGCTTGAAGAACATTCGAAGCCCTGAACTAAACTTAATTGCTGGACGATGGGTATGCCGCAGTGCCAGGGTCATCAACCTCTCTCCTTTCTGATATGGCTTGACAATTGCTGCTGGAAGGCTCTGGGGCACCAACACTTGTTGATGGTTTAGCAGAAGTAGTGTTCCTCAGGACGATGGTATGTTTCAGTATCCGTTGCTTACTCTCATGATCTTGAGGCTGACTGGAGCTGAGGCTCCCTGCTGCTGCCCAGCCCTGCGACGGTATCGTAGGGCATATCACTAGCACGGGAAAAGATAAAAAATCAAAATTTGAAGTGCTGTTTCTACTAAATATATATTGGTTTTGCGCTGTTGTAAAGCTGAAAAATCCAAGGTCAAGCCAACCTAATCGGGGGCCATCTTCATATTGTACGTGTTAATGTCAGATAGAATGACTCCTCCCACTGTTTTTCAAAAGTGTTTTAACTATTCTGGTTTTTTTTTTCATTTTCATATACATTTTATAACAATCTTCTATATCCACAAAATAGCTTTCTGAGATTTTGTTAGGAACGACTTGTATACCATTTTGAGGAGAACTGACATCTTTGTTATACTGAGTGTTCCAATCTAGGAACGTAGCATGTCTCAATGTGTTTAAATATTTTTTAAATTCTTCATCAGTGATGCTGTAGAGTTCATTATACAATTTGTATAAGTGATTTATTAGATTTACATCTAAGTATTTTATGTATTTTGGTGATTATAAGTGGTTTTGTATTTTAAATTTTTGTTTCCACATGTCCATTGCTAGTATATCGAAATGCCATTGATTTTTGTATGTTAATGTTTGTATGACTAACCCTGTAACCATGCTGAACTTACTTATTCATTCTTGGGATATTGTTTTGTTTTTGTGTTTTAGATTCCTTGGGATTTTTTATTGAGGTAATAATGTGATTTGCAAATACAGAGAGTTTTATTTCTTCCTTTCTGATCTGTTTGCCACTTATGTCTGGAAGTTCCAGTAGCATGTTGTGTAAGAATCGTGAGAGTAGACACGTGACCTTGCTCTTGATAATAGGGAGTGGGATGCACTATTTGTTGTACAGTCAGCTGTGGAATTTTGTAGATGATCTTTATCAAGTTATAAGATTTGCCTTTTAGTTTTAGCTTTCTGAGAAGTTTTTTCATGAATTTAATTGGTACTGAATTTTGTCTACTGTTTGATATGGTCACATAATTTGACTCTTTAGTCTTGCATCCCATAGTTATTGTGTATACATAAATGAGCAAAAAAAATAAATGCATTCTATTTGCTAATGTTCTGTTAAGGATTTTTGCATCTTTATTTATAAGCTATTTTTGTATTATTTTATTTGATTTGGAGATCTGGGTGGGTAATATTGGCTTCAGAAAAGGAATTAGAAATTAGGAATTAGGAATAAGTGTTCCTCCATTTCTACTTTCCGGAGGGGATTATATGTAAGTGATATTAATTCTTCTTTAAATGTTTGGTAAAATTCTTAAGTAAAACCACTTGGGCCCAGAGATTGTCTTTTTGAGTTTTAAATTACAAACTCAGTAATTCAGGCACTTTCAAATGATCTTTTTCATGTTAGGTAAGTTTGTGCTTTATGAGGGTTGATTATTTTGAACTAATTTTTTAATTTCTGTGTCTAGAGTTGTTCAAGGTATTTCCTTATTATTCTAATGCTCGCATGGTCAACAGTGATATTCTCACAGGTAATTAACACATTACTGAACTTCCCCAAATCATAATAATACAAAAGCATTTGTCACATGTCTTTCCCTTCTTTCCATTCTCACCCAGGCTCCTGATCAGACGCAGATGATGGGAATTGCTGAGTGACCTGCATGAGAGTCACACGGTGTCAGGATCCCTCGCTGGTGCTGCCCTTTACCCACGCTCCCAGTGCCTGGGAAAGGATACAGGGGTGATGGTCAACACACAGAGCTGGAGCTCCCTGTCATGGCTCAGTTTAGCTTCCAGGCTCTCAACGCAGGAAGTGCCTCCTCTTGTAGAGCCAAGGAAACTCAGTGCTGGCTGAACGAACTTCGGCCCTACAGAGCCCCACATGTATCAAAGCAGCTGTGGCTGCAACCCCTCAAGGAGATGAAAGAGAAGAAGCAAAGGACCAAGTGATGAAAAGGTAGAAAGAAGGAAGGGAGGGAGTGTGGAAGCCATGGAGGCTGACCTACAGGGATGTTGGCTGCCATGATGAATGACTGAGATCCTTCCTCTCATCCTGCCACATGGATGTGCCCTGGGGAGCAGCGTGTGTGAGCAGGGAGGAGATGTGGCTGATGGAGGTACAGCTATTCTACTCCTTCCTTCTCAACTCGCTACCCGTAAAGAGCATCTCCGAGTGGATGAATAGCTTTTGAATACTCCTATAGATTTTCGTACTGAGTGTTCATTAATAGCCTCCTCATCTCCCAGAAATGTCAGCTTTTTCTTCTTCCTTGAGAATCTGGAACCTTCAGGATAGGGGTCTCCTCACAGTGGCTGCTCATGATAAATGAATATTTTCTTGGACCGAAGGGGACAACCCAGCTTCTCTCTGGGAAGGTGGTTCTGAGTGTCCTCAGGGGCAATGTTTATGATTCGGGGACTGGAGTAGCTGTGAGGCGCAAAATTAGGAAGAGAGAGTGTGGACTTCACAAATATCTTGGCTGTGACCAGAGTAGAAACATATTATCAGATCAAGTCATTTTTCTTAAAGTGTCAGATAGTAATTCCTTTTATTGCTGAACGGTATTTCATTGCTTGAATATACATTTTGTTTATCTATTCGTTGTTGATGGCCATTCAGGTAGTTTTAAACACAGCTTTTGTAATAGACTGAAAAAGAGATATCCACGTCTTAATCCCTGTGAATTAATCTGTGAACGCTATTTTATAACATGTGGCAAGCGGAACATTGCAGGTGTGATGCATTTAAGAACTTTGAGTTGTAGAGATTATTCTAGATTATGCAAGTGTACTCAGGTAATCACAACAGTCCTTATAAGAGGAAGACAGGAGGCATTGGAGGTGGAGAGGAGCAGGTGGTATGATCATGTTCTGTATGGATTCCATGTCCTTAATTTTTCTCCAGCTCTGAAATGGAGCTATAATCACAGCTCTGATTTCTGGTAGAGAATCCTGTCAAACTGGCGATGGCTTCTCATTTAGGCAAAGGGAATGGCCCAGGAAGAACATTCTGATTGTCACTTTTCTCCAGTGACCTCTGCCAGCAGCTAGTTTGCCCCTAATTTACTTTTCAGATTGCATTCACTCTGGGATCTTTTCTCTAAGTTTAACTTGATGTAAAATAGTTTTCACAATTCTAGTTAAAATTACTGTAACTATTTATAAAATGCAATATCCTTGCTTCACAAAGAACCGTGGCAATTTCTGCAAATCAGTACCTTGTCTGATGCCCTTAAGAAGAGTTCTAGGAAAAGCAATAAGAGGAAGATCGGATGACCTTGTGTATTTCTATCTGCCTACATCAGATGCCACAACATTTAGAGAAATTGTGCCCAGGGCTTTGCATAAATTACTAATGATATTTAATTAGCCTATTTAATATGTATATGCACCACACACCCAAATGTTTAATAGTTTCTTAAGGAAATGAAAACAAAACAGGTAATAACTAATTACAATATGATTGATAAATAGAATCAGAAATAGCTAGAGGAGCAAGTGTTACTAAGCACATCCACTGAGGGCACATCACTGCTGTCAGTGAGCATCAACTAGGTCTCCAGATTTCCTAATTAGAACCAAGGAAACCAGGCTCCATAAGGATGGCCATCTGTGGGGAGCTCACAACCAAGTAGAGGGAGCAGCTCTGGGCATTTCCACATGGAGCACCTGCGCTCCTCATCCATGACTAAGCAAGCAACAGATAAAAAAGAGCTTGGTTAGAATAGACCCTACACAAACTGAATCAGAGCAAGAACATAAGAAGCCCAAAGTATATTCGGCTCAAGAGTTCCTGAGGAAATCTTGAGAGATCATTAGTCCTGACAACAGATTCGTGTTAGCAATTAATAACTCACCGGGCTGGACAGCAAGAAGGGGAAATGCTCTTCTACAGAGCAGTCCCTCTGGAATCATGGCAGGGTGCAAACCCTTTCAGAAATTAATAGCTTTTATTTATTAGATCAGTTTTAGGCATACAGAAAAATGGAGTGGAAAGTTCAGGGTTTCCATATACCTCCTTCACTGTGCAAGATGGTTCAGCTTTCCCTGATGATCTTTCATTAATGTGGTGCATTTCTTACCGGCAATGAGCCAATGGTGACATGTTATTAACGAAAGCCCATGGTTTACACTAGGGGTCACTTTGTGTTATGGATACCAGGGGTTTTGACAAATATATAATGATGTGTTTCTGCTGTCAGACGCATGGTCTTGGTACCTGTGAGGATTGGTTCTGGGACCTCCCGCTGATACCCAGATCCACGCATACTCAAGCCTGCAGTTGGCCCCAGGGAACCCAGGGGTCTAGAAAGCTGGCCCTTCATATAGGCAGGTGTTGCTCCCCGAGAACCTGTAAATACAATCAGCATCCGGTTGTGGATGTGGAACCCACCAACATAGAGGCCCACTGTATTTATATTTTAAAAATCCGTGTATAGGGGATCCACACAGGTCAAATCCACATTGTTCAAAGGTCAACTGTGGTATCACACAGAATAATCTCACTGCCCCCAAACCCCCTTTGCTCCACCTGGTCGTCCCACCCTCCTTTACCTTGAACCCGTGGAAAAACATTTTTAAAGTACTGAAGAAAAAGAATCTGTCAACTAAGAATTCTATATTCCATATCCTTGAAAAACAGCTTTCAAAACCAAAGATATTTCCAGACATAAAAGCTAAAAGAATTCAATACCAGTAGAACTTCACTGAAAGAAATATTAAAATAAGTTCTTCCGTCAGAAGGAAAATGATAACAACTGGAAATCTGGATACGTTTAAGGGACTGAAGATTACAGGGAATTGTAAATATGCGGTTAAATACAAAACATTGTCAACTCACTTTAAAAGTTAGAGGGAAGTATATTGTCATATGGTTCTTATACTATTAAGGAAATATATATTAATGGAAGGAAGACTGGGATTGGCTAAAAATGTATACTCTAGGCCCTAAAGAAACCCTTGTTTCTAAGGATAAATCTGATGTGATTCCTATATGTGTATGTATGTAATCTTTACAAGCATTATGTCTTTCGCCCACCTCTCGCTACTTTTAAGGTTTTTCCCTTATCCCTGGTTTACCTACTCCCTGGTTATAGGTTTCCTCATGTTTGTTTATTATTTGTGTGTGCACACTTAAAATATTTACTGAACTCCTTTGATCTGTAAGCTTTTAGTTTTCAAAAAATTTAGAAAATATTTTGGCATTATTTCCTTTTTGTTTGTTTGGTTTTTTAGACAGTCTTGCTCTGTCGCCCAGGCTGAAATGCAATAGTACAATCTTGGCTTACTGCAACCTCTACCTCTTGAGTTCAAGCAATCCTCCCACCTCAGCCTCCCAAATAGCTGGGATTACAAGTGTGTGCTACCATGCCTGGATAATTTTTGTATTTTTAGTAGAGATGGGGTTTCACCATGTGGGCCAGGCTGGTCTTGAACTCTTGACCTCAAGTGATCTGCTTGCCTCAGCCTCCCAAAGTGCTGGGATTACATGCATGAGCCACCGTGCCTGGCTGGCATTATTTCTTTACAAGTATAGACCTCAGTGGGAGGCCACTGGAACTGCACCCAGCTGAAGGAGGTGGCAGACCTCACTGTTCCATCCAGGCTTCCTTAGTGCCCTCCACAGGTAAACGTATTGGGCTTTGTCCACTTTTTATAAATGTGAGAAATAGGACTAATTCCTCAGAGTTCTAGATTACATTTGACCTAATCCAAAATCCTCCAAATCATTTTAATGGGATAGACAATTCCACATATTCATTATCCTTTGAGACCACTGCCAACAGATGTATAGAGAGCCCAAGAATTACATATATATATATATGTATTTGCCTTTCCTTCATTAATAGAGCAAGGCATCCCTTAGGTTCGGAAATGTCTAAATCTACTGGAGCACTGAAAAATGCTTATTTGTTGAATGTGTAAAAGATATTACAGAACAAAATTCAAACACAACTTATTTTAGGGATTGTTTTATTGACATTATTGCTAGGGGTCTCTTCCGCAGGCTTCATGGATGTGGCTACAGACTGTACCTCTTGAATAAAAGTGAATTGCTAAAGATGAGGTTGTTGACCTGCTTAGGATAAGAATAAATACATTTGATTTCTAGTATAAAATGAATATGACATCCCCGATCTGTCTGGTCTGCTCAATGGGATGATGTGCTTCTAGAATTCTTGGCTTATTATTGAGTTTCTGACTCCCAGCATTGAAGGCCTCTTACTAAGCAAGAGTTTTCTACTCTAAAAAATTGAAAGTGACTGAGTTGCTCTTTAGAGAATGGTCACTCTTCCATCCACTGGAACTCTTAGCACTATTTTACCTCATAGGGACTGTACTTCATGCAAAGGGGTGTGCAGCTGGGCCATGGACCTGCTGAGAGACAGCAGAACGTCTCTCCGCCTCAGACCTGGCTTTGGAGACTTGTGGATTCACCTTATACCAGGTATGGCCTTGCACAGGAGATGGGGTAAACTGACTCATTAATAAAGTCATAAGCATGTCATCATGGGTCATATGTTAAACTCCATTCAGAAGGTTTCTACATATGGAAAACATTTATTGAGCACTTACTATGTGGCACACACTGCTAAGGAGTTTTTATATGTTAATTCAGTTGTGCCTCATAACAAGCCTATGGTATAATAGTATAATGGGCCTCATATTAAAAGTACAGAGAGTTTACATACTATTTTCCAGGTAACAAATGGCATACTTGACATTTGAACCCTTATAGTCTTATTCTAGAGCCTGAAATATTAATCAGTATACTATACTGGCTTTCAGCATATAAATTACAACTTCTCCAAATATATACTCAATGTAGGAGTCGTTATGCAGGAGGAATTGATGTGCTGGATGTGCCACTGAGTATGTACATCTGCAGCTTTAAGTGTATGTGTTTATATGTTTGCACATGTAAAATGTATGTGCATACACTATTGATTGATAAACATGTCTATTTGCAGTAATATGCTTGCATGTATGTAAGTTCATATATGTAAACAAATATACACAAATATATCTTATGACCAGCAAAAGGTTTATATAAGTGCATTTAATAAACAGACAATAGAGGAGCAAGCTTGTAGGAGACAGAGGGAGTATGACTAATTCACAGAAATATTCCTTGTCAGAAGTTCTCTATGTAATTTAAACTAGAGCTGATTTTCTTTTTACTTCGCTTGGGATATGAAGGCCTTGTCAAGGAGATAAAGCAAATGAGAGCGAATTGGAGGAGGAAGGACGTGGGAGCTGGACGTGGCAGGATTGGGCTACGTGGGGTGGGGCTGAGTGGTCAGAGACTAAGCCCACCACCTGGGACAGGAAGACTGGGCGTTCATTGGTCATGTGTTTCTGATATCACCAGGTGAAGAAGATGGAACTGCGGAGACCTGGCTTCTTTCTACCAAAGCCAACCACGTGACAATCACAAGCGTTCCAAACAGACAAAGCGATGTCTCAGGGCCAGAGCTTAGTCACCCTTGACAGAAAGGCCCCCGCACAGCCAGCCCTGGTGCTGTGCTCCTTGTGTCAATGATTTGTGAATACATGTGAGGACTGTCCCCATCATTCTGAAAAGCGCTGCTGGAGGCACTGCCAATATAGTGATTAGCGTCCTCTTGCTTGAGAGCCTTAGGAGTATTTCTAGAGGTCAGTTGTTTCTCCAGAGCAAATGGTAAGTTGAGTTTTAAGTAATGCATACGTACTTCACAAAATCCAATGATTCCTAAAGAATAATGAAAAAAACCCCGCGTGACCTTGCCACCAAGAGAGGACTATGCTTAGTATCTGGGTGTGAGCATCAGGTTTTTCATCTTAAAGAACATGGACTGGCCAGGCATGGTGGTTCACACCTGTATCCTAGCACTTTGGGAGGCCAAGGTGGGCAAACTACTGGAGGTCAGGAGTTTGAGACCAGCCTGGGCAACACAGTGAAACCCCATCTCTACTAAAATACAAAAAATTAGCTAGGTGTGGTGGCATGTGCCTCTAGTCCTAGATACTTGGGAGGCTGAGGCAGGAGAGTTGCTTCTACCTGGGAGGCAGAGTTTGCAGCGAGCCAAGATTGTGCCATTGCACTATAGCCTGGGTGACAGAGCAAGACTCTGCCTCCACAAAAAACAAACAAACAAAAAGAACATGTACTTCATTTGGGCTGGGCATGGTGGCTCATGCCTGTAATCCCAGCACTTTGAGAGGCCAAGGCAGGAGAACTGCTTAAGACCAGGAGTTTAAGACCAGCCTGGGCAATATAGTGAGACCCCATGTTTACAAATAATTTAAAAACTTATTTGGGCATGGTGGTGTGTGCCTATGGTCCCCCGCTACTCAGGAGGCTGAGATGGGAGAATTCGTTGAGCCCAGGGAGGTCGAGACTGCAGTGAGCCATGACTGCACCACTGCACTCCAGCCTGGGCAACAAGGTAAGACGCTGTCTCAAGAAAAACACACTAACAAACAAAAACATGCACTTTGGTAGTTGAGATCATTCTGTATCTACAGTTTGGTATCCTGTTCATTGGACCTAATATGAATCATACAGTGAATTTTTGTATGTTATTAAACATTTGCAGAAATTAGCATTTCAAATAGTTTGTGGTTTCACTATAATTTTTGTAAACATTTCCCGTTAGCCTTTTTCTTTATGCTATTTAATTCTATTTAACCCCACTTTAAATATATCCTGAAACATCTCTAATAATTTCTGAGTGCAATAATATAATAATTGTGGGTAAAAATATAAATGTTTTTATGGTTCTTGATATAAATGCCTAGTTGTTTTCAGAAAAGTTATAAAAATTTATAATACTCTCACCATAGGTTATGGGTGTACTTGTCTCACAGGACTGTCTCCGGCATTAAGTGGATAGCTATATATATGTGTGTGTGTGTGTGTGTGTGTGTGTGTTTACATGTTTTATATAATGTTTTATGTATATGTACTATATTATATATAGTATGTATGTGTATATGTAGAGAGAGAGAGAAATGGCTGGAAATTAGCTCCCTTTTGTTATATTGCTCTCACTGCATGTGTTCAGTGTTTGTTTTTGTCTACAGCCTAGGATCTATCCTGATATGAAATGCTGACTAAATTTTTATAACTGTAATAATTATGTTCACTTGAGTTTTCTGCTATATGTTTGCTCACAGTGACATTTCCCGCACTGCCAAGCCAAGTTGAGTCTTTGGCCCACTGATTTTCTAAAGTGGTAAATATCCTGTTAGTATCACCTTGCCTTGGGCCTTGAAAAACATGTCTGTATGTTCAACCTTTATGACCCCACATTTATACTCTGTGGAGTACACCCAGCTTGATGGCAGTTTTTGTGTTTTTTTTTTTTTTTGAAGTTCCTGTAGAAACCTAAACATAGGATCTCAAGGCAAGTCCTCAAACATCTCTCCTTATTTTTTCATCTCCAGACGCCTTTCATAGGTCTTTGGTTTTGCTTGGGTTTTCCAAGACTACCTAGGGTGTGTATAGTGCTGCTTTATCGGGACAGATTGGAGCAGGAAGGAGAAATAATGAGAATGTCACAGTAAAGGGTCCTGACCTAGACAGAGGCAGCCTCATCTGGTTCCCCATCTCTCCACAAGAGCACATGGACTTTCTGCTCCACTGGTGATAATGAGGAGTCATCTGGACCTGCAGCTTCCATGCAACACTTTGCACAGGGGTAAGGTATGGCTATGTGCACAGGGACTTGGGAAAGGAAACAGAATCACCCCTAAAAGTCAGTGAGACAGCAGGATTTGAGGAGATGGCTCAGCCCTGCACAGCTAAGGCTGAAGCGTGGCAGAAAAATTTGGAAAGATGTTTAAATTATCAGAGTATCACTCATGGGCCAGACAAGGACCAGTGTATGCAGGGACACTGTGCTGAATCTTGCCAGGAAAGGATTAGGAAGATTCGAACTACAGTCTCTGATTGTTGGGAGATGCTAGGACTGAAAACACGGCTCAATGTTGAAAACAAATAAGGACAGAAAACAAAAGCAGAAAAAACAAACAGCTGAGGTTAGGATGACTGAGTCTCCCCAGCAGCTCTGAGCTGTCAGTGAAGAAAGACTAGCATTTCAGAGAGGGGACATGAGCTGGGAGTAGATGGTTATGTACCCTCCATGGCCCACTTCTGGATGGAACCGATAAACAGCAGCCTGCCAACACTTTGTCGTAACGGTAACACCAGATTGGCAGCTCCTCCTAATTTCCAGCTGTGGTGGGGTCCTGTAAACAGCTTATCATATCCTGGAGATGTCTCCCATCCTAAATAGCCACTTCTGGGTTTCTGAGTCTTCTGAAACAGAGATTGGCCCTGGAAACTTCTGCCTTCATGACCTGGACTTTCATGTTTCTCTGGGTCTTTGAGGCACGCCTGAACCAGGCTGGGCAGAACTTTCCAGAATCTCTCATCAACACAAAGTCTTTTAGCAAATAACTCCTATGAGTCTTCATTTCAAACTTCTTTAAGTTAGCCAATATTAATGTAGAATCTCTGAGGTCTAAGAAGCAACTCCAAGCTCGGGGAGCTCACATCACCACATGAAAGTCCTAGACTAGAGCAGGGATTCAGATAAGCTTAATACAGGAAGGTCAGCGGTGTCCCTCTGCAAAAGCACGTGTGCTGCAGGGTACGTTGGGGTCGGGGGATGTGAGGGGAAATTATTTCCTGAGCTGTGTTACAAGAGGGCTGCAGGCAATTGCACAACTGAGAGAGCCTGGTGTGGTTCTGATGGAAGCTCAGAAGGCTACAAGGAAGAGCCGAGGCATTGTAATTTACACAGAAATGTGACATGAATAGTGCCAATGTTATGTTTCTTGCCTCAGAGTCATCCTCATACTTTCTAAGGAAGAGGCCCTTCCAGGGCATTGGAAGTGAGAGCTGCTCCCCTTCTTTGAAAGAAGGAGACTCTTTCTCCCACCCCAACCCCTACCATAAGTGAAGAAGTACCCTGGTTAGGCTCAGGAACAGAACTGAGGACTTGAGGAGCTGGTTTCTCATTACTGTGTGGTGCCTGGCATTCAGTTACCCATCGGGAGCAAGTACCTCAGTAGACTGCACACTCTGGGCAGAAAAATGGCTGTTTGGATGAGCTGGAGGAGCTGCTTCACAAAACTCTCTCACACCTCGGATCTGAAACAATCCTACTGGGGGATCTTCCCTTCCAGGTTGGCTGGGAGTAAGCATTCTCCTCCTTGCTCTGCAGAGATCACCAGTCCCGGGGAACTGGAAGGCCTGCCTCATGATGAAACAGACAGACAGACATTAGCAGGGCAGGAAGGCCAGCCTGGCAGGTAGGAGGGGGACCTCTCAGTGTTTCCTCCAGACCACTCCTTACTCACTGGTGGCAATGGTGAGTAATAAATAAACAACAGTTATGAGGGGGTGTATGTAAATCAGTTAGGAATCCTTTTAGCAGCAAGGAACAGTGACCTGTGGGTTCATCTTTCTCCATAGTAAGAAGTCTGGAAATAGGCAGCTGCTGAATCAACAATTTAGGAGCAGATACCTAAAAGTCTCTTGTCCCTTCTCTCTTGGCCACACATGGTTGCCACAGTATACTTCACTAAGTCCGTGACTAATGCAGAAAAAGGAGGAGGAGGAATAATGCTTTATATTCAGTTTCTTATTCCCACCAAAAATGTAGGTTGCCCCAGAATCTCAAATGATTTTTTTAACCTCTTATTATACAGAGTTGGGCCAAACTTTCTGAGTTCAAGAAAAGCTGGAAAAGGCAATATTTGACTCATTAGCTTCTATAGTTTAAGCTGGTAATAGAGAAGTGGGTTAGAGTATGGGCTTTGAAAATGAGTTGGTTAATCAACCAACCTCATGTGTTACATGTCAGTGAGATTGCCTAGGTATTTCAGGACAGTGTCACGTTAAAAGGATTTTGCAAGGACCAATATCAATATTTATATTAAATATAAATAGACTAAACACTCAAATTAAAAATGTTTTGTTGTACTGGGTTAAAGACTCAAGCCTGAGTACATACTGAATAAAAAAGATAAATTTTAAATATAAATAAAAATATGCTGAAAATAAAAGAAAAAGGAAAAGCTATACCATACAAGCACTAATTGTAAAAATTCTGGAGAGACTATACTAATATCTGTAAAATTATTCCTTTCAGGCAAGGTATTACGTAGAGATAGAGATTAGGTCTTTCATAAGGATAAAAGGTTAACTCAGCACGAAAACAAAAAGATTCTAAATGTGTATTCAACTGACAAAGTTTCCAAGTATATGAAGAAAATCTGACACAAGAAAAGGCAGACAGAAAAATTTACAATTACAGTTGAAGATTTCAATTTTCATTCTCAGTAATTAATGGAACTATTGTACAGAAATGAGATGTGTAAATTCTGAAAGGCATTATTGGATCACATGCAAAACTTAGAAAACACTACATTCAGCAAACACAAAATGCACATTTTTAAATTGCATTTTAGGTTTTGGGGTACATGTGAAGAACATGCAAGATTGTTGCATAGGTACACATGTGGCAGTGGGATTTGCTGCCTTCCTTCCCTTCACCTATATCTGACATTTCTCCCCATGCTATCTCTCCCCAACTCCCCATCCCCCACTGTCCCTCCCCTATTTCCCCCTAACAGACCCCAGTGTGTAGTGCTCCACTCCCTGTGTCCATGTGTTCTCATTGTTCAACACCTGCCTATGAGTCAGAACATGCGGTGTTTGATTTTGTGTTCTTGCGTCAGTTTGCTGAGAATGATGGTTTCCAGGTTCATCCATGTCCCTACAAACAACAACAAACTCATCATTTTTGATGGCTGCATAATATTCCATGGTGTATATGTGCCACATTTTCCCTGTCCAGTCTATCATCGATGGGCATTTGGGTTGGTTCCAAGTATTTGCTATTGTAAACTGTGCTGCAAAGAACATTCATGTGCATGTGTCCTTATAGTAGAACGATTTATATTCTTTTGGATATATACCCAGTAATGGGATTGCTGGGTCAAATGGAATTTCTATTTCTAGATCCTTGAGGAATCATCACACTGTCTTCCATGATGGTTGAACTAATTTACTCTCTCACAAACAGTGTAAAAGTGTTCGTATTTCTCCACATCCTCTCCAGCATCTGTTGTCTCCAGATTTTTTAATGATCGCTATTCTAACTGGTGTGAGATGGTATCTCAATGTGGTTTTGATTTGCATTTCTCTAATGACCAGTGATGATGAGCATTTTTTCATATGTTTGTTGGCCTCATGTATGTTTTCTTTTGTAAACTGTCTGTTCATATCCATCAACAACTTTTGAATGGGCTTGTTTGTTTTTTCTTGTAAATCTGTTTTAGTTCTTTGTAAATTCTGGATATCAGCCCTTTGTCAGATGGGTAAACTGCAAAAATTTTTTCCCATTCTGTTGGTTGCCGATTCACTCTAATGACTGTTTCTTTTGCCGTACAGAAGCTGTGGAGTTTGATTAGGTCCCATTTGCCTATTTTGGCCCTTGTTGCCAGTGCTTTTGGTGTTTTGGTCATGAAGTCCTTGCCTACACCTATGTTCTGAATGGTTTTGCCTAGATTTTCTTCTAGGGTTTTTATGGTGTTAGGTCTTATGTTTAAGTGTTTAATCCATGTGGAGTTAATTTTAGTGTAAGGTGTCAGGAAGGGGTCCAGTTTCTGCTTTCTGCACATGGCTAGCCAGTTTTCCCAACACCATTTATTAAACAAGGAATCCTTTCTTCGTTGGTTGTTTTTGTCAGGTTTGTCAAGGATCGGATGGTTGTAGATATGTGGTGTTGCCTCCGAGGCCTCTGTTCCATTCCGTTGGTCCACATCTCTGTTTTGGTACCAGTACCATGCTGTTAAAATGCACATTTTAATTTAGAGCACATGGTCACAATTTTGTAACAATGTTGACCATATATTGAGCCACAAAGTCAATAAATTTCATGGAGTTCACATGACAGAGAGGCTGT